>JAHQIW010002221.1:0-24022 GCA_019055375.1 Parelaphostrongylus tenuis | reverse complement strand
CACGTCAGCTGCCTTCAGAGTTCTTCGCTTCTCATCGAATTCACTTAATCACCTAGCATTTTTGCTTAACCACCGGAAGAAAGCCATCGTGCTTCTAAAAAAGCGCGGCGTATTACAGTCTAGTCGTCTATGCAAGATAGGACATCGAATGAAGCATCGTTTTTGTTCAGAAATTGTTACACTGATGCTGCAGGCATGAGTGACGCGACTTACTTAATATTACAGTCGGAGTCTTCCCTTCGTTACTGCTCTTCGTTTCTTCCACAGTTCTACTGAAGAGTCGGCGTCGACTAAAGGGTGTAAGGAAAATTGCGACATGAACCATGACACAGTTGTGGACTGGAATAAATAATTTTTCAAATCTCTCGTGGATATAATTAAAGTTTTCTAACCTCCTGAAAGGGAATCTTTGTTGTATTATGAGTTTGTCAATCTTTGAAACATTAAATTAATCTCGAAAGTTTTTTTTCTAGAAGAAATCCAGCAAGTGTGCAGAGAAAAGTTCGAAGTATCATAGACAATCCTGATATTCAACGGAAAATCCACATGTGATTCCCGTTGTACATTGATATTACTGCTGGTACACACACCTTAGCCAGCAAGAGGTGCTCACCGAGTGCGCATGAAGTCCTATCTAAAACCATGTACAGCGTTAAAATCGTTGAGAGTCGATCTATCTAATGATTAGAATTTGATCGCAAAAACTTTTTATGGAGAAATGCTTGAAGTCAAACAAAATTTTATTTGAGCGCGAGGAGCAAGCTATTTAAGGAAAAAAACATATCATTCAAATTCATTTCATTTTAGCTATCGAATGACTACCAAAACGTTTTGCAAAAACAAAAAAATTCGCTTTTACCGAAAGCCTCAAATGGAGATGGAATAACGGAAAAGTACCGTCTTTTTGTAGCAGAGTCATACGTTTTATCTGGAGTTTTTCTTTCAAAACGAAAAAACAAGTAAAGAAGGAATTCCCAATTCAATATTAAAGAACGTACTAGCATAAGACTAGTCAAGTATCGGTCGATAATGCGCAACCCCATTGATGCCTTACCTAACGTCCACTGTTTTGACTGAAGAGCACTTGCTCACGCATGCGAATATAATCTGATTTAACATGCTACTCTGTAAAGCAACGGTCTTTTCAGAAAATATGCATACCGTTGTAATCAGCAAACATTACGCTATTGAATGATCATCAACAGTCCAACGAAAGAGCTTTGACCGGCGAGAAATATGCGTGTGTGGCATATAATTTTACTTCGAACTTTGGAGCGTTATGAAAGATCTTTCAAAAATCTGAGCACGGACAGCTCTAGACAGAGATTTAAGTTTTTAAATGATTATTAACACTTCTATGAAACGCTCCTGTCACCAATGAGGTTGGATATTCATTTGTTTCCTCATAAGCCGAAAGGAATAGAAACTTCTTTTTGAGTTAATGGTAGTCGGAAAAAGGATTTGAAATACTGCAAATATGAGTCTGTCAGTTGACTAGTTGTTTACTACAATGTTTCTTTGAAGGCGCTTAAACAAGGTAGAAATCAGCGAAGCATCTTCACCAAAAAAACGATCCAAAGTCTTCTGTGAGGGTCATGTGTTCTCTTTATCACAGATACCCATAATAAAACCAACGGATAAATATAAGAGAATTGGAGCAAAACATCCGATAAAGATCACTGCTGATTCCTTACGAACTTCTAGATTTTCTCTGAAGCTGTCCTTTTAGGGAAACACACCGAAGCTTGTGCACACGCCGTTAACAGACAAGTGTTATCTAACACCTACTCAGGCTTAGTGGTATACTAAATAACGCATTCGTTTTCAGTGACCATGTACTTTTGAGGCAGCATCTCAATTCCTCTATGACGGTTATAATTGATGTAATTCAATGGAAGGGAAAAAAAGCAAAATATCGACTCCGTCGTTAGGTGGTCAACAAAAAAATGTTTATGATTAAAATGTGTTAGTAGTACTAGCCTGTTAGTGGAAAGTCCACAAGATATAACTGAAACCAATCAAAATCCTTTTTTACTAGAATTTCCATCACTGTTTTTTCCCCAATTTACAGCTTTATGACAGATTTACGCATTTGCCATCTGGACTATGACCATTAACTATGCTTTGTTGACCTCAGTGTCGTAATTTCCACTTAAATTTCTGTGTTCGCAACATCTGAATATCGGACAGCAGCATTCAGTAGGATGTTGCAAGCTCTCCTCCTCGTGCTACTGATTTAGCCTGTCGTACCACTATAGCCTATTGGTTCATGCTTCTTTGAGAGCTCTGTAACCTCACCAGTTGCATTGAAATCCCATAGATCCTTACCACTTTCATTCTCACAAAAATATGCTATTCATTCATTACATTCTGACCCCAGTACCAGAGAATTTAGACTGTGTATGTTTGCACTATCACCAACGTCTCCTCTGGTACACCTTGATGGAAGGTCAAATATAACACAGATATGAAATTTCCTGTGAACAGACGATTCTAACAAAATTGGGCCCAGCTTATTTTGCACTTTCTAAAGACTCATGAAATTAAATATCTTTATTATGCCATGTACATGGGCTTAGGAGCAAATCCGTACGGACCAGCTGGTACTAGTAAGCTGAATCCTCAAAGGTGAGTAAAGCGAAGGTATCCTCCTATTCTTGCACAGCTCACAATTACTGTGTTTTCATTACGATGCCATTCTAAGCGCTAGCCTCTTTGTTCGGTCGACAAGTATTCGTTTTCAATTGTGATGAAGGAATTGACGTACACTCAATGAGGTTTTTGTTTTTTTTTTCGCGGTTTACTTTTCATCAACTGTCGAACTCCTTGTAAATGGCGAAAGCTATTTCCTGGTGTTAATTGTAGCAAGAGAAGATTCCAGCTTTTTCAGTTGTATTCTTTGATAGCAAAATTTCACTTGAGTGATCATATATCGAAGTTAAGGATGATCTTACGACACCAGAGCAAACATGCAAAATCTGATAACGATGTTTTGAGTCTTTCTTTTAAGGTGCTTTATGGCGCTTACACAGTTCTACACAGCTGTTCCGCCTTCACTGATTCATCAGTAGTACAGTGTCAGTCGGCTTAGCTGATCCCTTGCAAGGGATATGCCTTCTGTTTATGAACGAATCGACGGCAAAAATTTAAGTTGCCACATGTCGAGTGACAAAATACACGAGATTGTGGTGACCACAGTAGAGCGCTTTTGACTGGGTCAATGATTAATATATACTCGTACTTATTCATACCATACTATATGAACAGTCGAAAGTAAGGTATGATTCACTCTACCAGCCGTATGCACTCGAATGTGATCACTGCAATGTCGGGGAATTCCGTTACTCGACACGCGGTGTAAATAATGCGGTGTCGATTCCCTTATAAGTAGAGGATATGCCTGCAAGGGATTAGCTCAACCGAAAGGATACCCTACTCTGATGAGCTTGGAAAGGCGGAAAAGCTTTCTAGTGCTGTATAAGTACCAATCACACCTTAAAAGAAAGGCTCAAACATATTATCAGATATCAGATTATTGCCTTTGTGCGAGATCTATAAAAACAGTTGAAAGTAAACATAAAAATCGATAGAGATGGCTGGATAAATCATTTTAACCCACAATAGATATTAGAAAAAGCGATGATTGAATAGAACAACTGTTATTCTATGCGGCCGAACTGAACAACTGTTAACCTATGAAGCCATGCAAGTATGCGATAGCTAGAGTAAACTTCTATTCATCTTGATCTAGTCAGAAATGGATTATGGTGTCTTAGTTGCTGTGAATTACTAAATAGAGCACACGGAGAGTAAGTGATGAACATAAATAGATAAATTCTTGTTACAGAACTAGTGATTCTTCTACCATATTGATATTTTATGGCTTGATTTTGTGTTTTTTGATTAGGAAATCGAGGGTTATCTCTAATTAGCTAATGAAATGGTTACTCGAACAAAATGAATTTTAATATTAAACGAAAAACAATAGGAAAGATCAACAGTTAATCACATTGGAAGTGATCTTAGTGTTTCTACTTTGATAATGACCACAAGAATCTTACTCAGAATTGTTAAGGTCAGTTATGGTGAGTTTCCAATTAGCCGAAAACGATTTACACGATATGATTCGGTTCTCAATTTTCTGATCACTAAAATTATCAAAAACAAGAAAATGTGCTCTTTTGAATGGAATAGTAGGATTAAATTGCTATCATAAATGATCCTTTGTGTAGGAACTAGTAATTCTTCAGTCGGAAATTTATTAGAACAGTACAATGCGGTGGACGGGGATGTTTCGATGACTTTAACCGCCTTGATCAAGTATGATAGAGGACGTTTTTGCAGCAAGATTATTCGTTTTGAGTAATCTTTCCTATTTTTGAAAGAAACTAATGAAAGAAAACACTGCCGAGGTTTAATGAATACAGACTGTGTTATCTGCAGTATCGATGCAGATTCAGACGATTCAAGATGTGATAAATTGAAAAGCGGTACACGCGTTTTGGGTGGTAAGATAGTGAGTGATGGAGAGAATTATTTCTCTATTTTGGCACTAGTAAGGCCACTTAATCTACAACAATATGAATAATCAAAATTCTGTAAAATCTAAAAGGAAAGCGCAATCCGCGTGGCTAAGTATTCTCATCCGCTCTTGCTCTCGTGATATCCAAAACTTCAAATGGGTTCTCTGCTTAAGACCTACAACCGTTTTCAATTCATAAAACATTACTTCATTATCTTCTCACCTATGTACAACGCAGACAAGAGAACGTATAGCTAGTGTAATGATTAGAGGTGCCCTTTTTTGATAACACTTTTCTGGAGAATAAGCTCCTAAAATACATTGGTAGGGTACAACAACTTGTTGTGGCTCTCCATGCACCGAATCAGGTCTGTGTAGTTCGATGAAATGGTAGTATCTCTGAGAGTATCATCAACTTACAGCGCTTTTCTGGTGATCATGATGCTCATCGATCGCTAAATAACTATTGCTAATTAACAAATATCATAGAGGTTTAAATACTAATTTTATGTCAGTTCCGGATGGAAAAGTGTCACCAGTAGGGCAAATTACGGAGTTGCAGGAGACACTATCAGTCACGTGCAGTTCTTGATGAATCGTTGAGGTCACCTGCCGTTGAGTGCTCTTGAAAGAGGAAAATTTATGTAGACTTTGTCGTGTACGCTCTTGTCGTTCGACAATTTTTTGGACTTTTTTGTAGAAGCAAAATTACTGTGAGAATCGTTGAAATTTGAACCACCCAACATTCATAAAGGGTCCAGCGGAAAAGCTTTCAGCATAGAATATTTGAGTATGAGAGCTTTTCATTTCCACCGTTGGAGCGCATGAAGGAAGCTTTCTAAAAAATATCACCACGATTTCAGCTATAAAACGGTTATTAGAATTCTTGGAAATATTAGAAAACACATTTTTCAAAAGGTTAAAGCAGGATGCCAATAACGAAAGAAATCCAAACTTGCAGAACCTAATCTTCTTTTGACTATTACAGCGATATAATCAATTCTCTTTAAAGACGACTATTCTTACAAAGCTTCCACGATTTGGCTTATCTAAAATTAAGGAGCTACTCATAAAAAAAATCTATCCGACGAGAGATGCTGTGTGCGGTTTATTTGCGCATCATAAACTACGAGTGAAAAATCGGAAAAATTAAGAATTAATCTGAAATAAGTAGGAATTTGAAGCGCACAAATAATGAGAAAATATTGAGATTTATGGTTAAAGTGGGATCGCATGCAATAAGCAGCATTATTTTTCACTGACTGACAGACCACATATAGGTTTCCACAAATAGAAATTATTCGATATATTGCAATTATAGCGCGGTTTAAGAAAACACTTAAAACGAACGGTATAATATATTTCAAAATATCAGTCAAGAACAATCGAGTGTACAACACTACCGATCTGATGATTTTCACTTGACGGCAGTGTCAATCGTCCGTCGTCTGCTACTCTCAGTGTAGGTGACTGGAGCACCACGAGAGGGCTGGCTCGAAGGCGAAAAACTCTGCCCTACTGACGCGACTGTGAAGATCAAAAGACGTGTTTCGGGCTGTACAGGAGCCCATTAACAGACCACTGACACGTTGGCTCAAACCAAATTAAGAGATATCGACATATGATCAAAAAAACTTTGTCTGCATCGAGGAAGCTTGAAGATTTGCGTATATTGGTGATAGATAGTTCCATTATTTTATAAAAATAGCTCTCACATGCATCCTGCATTGCCAAATGGACCCGTTATAAAGTTTGAACAGCGAGCTAATTACTCCGAATGCTGAACATAACTTCCTTTCGCTCATAGGAACTCTCTGCAAATATATTTCAAAATTGGTTTTAGTTTTGGAATTATCAAAAATTTAAGATATCAAGTGATTAGCATGAGTTCAGTGAAAAGCCACTGAACAAAGATAGGCTCCGGAGGAGGAACAAATTTTTCTCCTAGCCAAACTTTGAAAATGGTTATCAAAGCATTTAAAAACTCCATTTTGCGAGAAATCAAACGAATTACGCGTTCAATTTGCAGAATATACTTCATCGCAATGTGCTGCCAGAAATATTTTGCACCGCAAGTTGAGTTTTGTTTTTCTTAACTAGGTGTCTGCTCTGGATATGTCAGTGATTTAAAGTTTCGCACATTCGTTACATTATCGGGTATATCCACAACATCATAGCACCGCTAAAACCGCTCAAAGAGAAGGAATTCTGACTGATCATTTGATGCCCAATATCTGTCAGCATGACCGCTTTTGAATGTGAACATCGACTATCTAGGCCAAGTCGTTAAAGGTTGGTTGCGGACAGACTGATCCGTTGTATCGTAAGAAACAGTGGTGGAGAAACAGGCGCCGGTAGTGCAGCTGGTTAGAGTACGCGCCCCGAGTAAGGCGAAATGTAGATTTGAGTCCACTTGACAAAAAGTTTTCTCATCATTCTACATCAGCGCTGTATCCATAACATCAACCATCTGTAAAAGCGGTTGATGGAAAGAATTCTGTTTGATATCTGCTTTTACAGATATCCGCTCTGAGCACATTCCTTTTGGCAGAATGTTGTCAAATTGCAATGCGCTTGGGAAAGTTAGGATATTGCATATTAACATTACAAATGAAATGGTGGCCACCCAGTCCAGGCTGTGAGGCCTAAGAGGTTGGCGTATTCATAAATATCCTTTGAGAGAGCGCCACCACGGACCTCCCTCTTTGAGGGATCCCGCCCGCTTAGACGCGAGGGCACGTGGCGCCATCCCCAGGTGGTGGATAGGGAGATAAAACGCGAACCAAAAGCGACCGTGTGCTTACCAGTGACGCAGGAGGATTCAGGGGACGAGCTCCCTGCTTCTGCAGCGCCGACTTGACAAAAAACTCTATTTCTACGAGTCAAGTCGGCCAAAAGCCTGCAATCAAGCGGCTGGGAGTTACATGGGAGGCGGTTAGGAGTCGCCTCCAACAAATAAGCTCCTCCCGCTCCTCCGAGAGAGACTGGCAAGCTACTCGTGAGTACCCATCCCCCAGCCCGGCAAGCTATATGTTGGGTATCGAAATGCCAAAACAGCAACAAATATGTGATAATGAAAAATACGCACAACTTCCCACAAGGCAATGAAGAAAGTCATTCACGAGTACTACTCAGGTCTCTGAGAAGGCACGTCCTCTTACCGTTATATGTATTGAATGAGGATATTTGTCGTCACAAAGAATTTCCCTTCCAGAATTCTGACAGTGATTTAAGAGTGGAGAGTCATTGTCTTACTCATTTCACAAGATGTTGTATCAATCACCCACTATCGTTCTTATATTTGAGTGTTATATGATTGGTCCTTCTATTTCCCAGTATGCTGTAATAGATCTGTGACTTCTAAAATTGATTTTTTGTAAAGTCGGCATTAATCAACTCTTCGAAGCGGCGTATATCCAGAAAAACGCAAGAAGTTCTAAAGATTTTTCTCATCGGAAAAACGTTCTACTTAGACTTGGTAACTATTTGAAAGCTCAAATCTTAACGACTGCAATACTGTTTGACTTCTGATAATCTCACTCTCGTTTTGCTATTTGCTTGGCTGCGATCTGTGAATGGCTTTTCGTTAAACTGTCGATCATTCAATAGCTCAAAATCCAATTCTGAAACACCACGTGGTTTTCAAAAACTTCTTGTAATATTGAAGCGAAAAAAGACTACGTTTTATTCTCGGAGTTTTTTTTTGACAAGTATGACCCATTTATTCACGGAAGACATATAAGCATGTAGAGACAAACCACGTAGTATTATAGCAGCAACAAAAAGAATACTTGGAGTTTGAAACGGAGAAGAAAACTCTAATTGAATAACGAGTACTGCATGCCGCTATGCTAGCAGTTGCGCTGTGTGATCGATCAGCTGTCGTCCCAAGGGGTCAATAGACAGTCTTAAAAACTTATTTAACCGGTGCTTGGTTGGGCGCATAATATTAGTAACCTCGCAGTGGTTGACCAACGTAAGTCCTTAGGTTTAAACATGGATGCTGCAATTTCTAGCTGGAATACAACGCTGTGCCGTGTCCATTCGTTGTCAGCGATAACTTTACATATGCTTCGTCACCAAACCCTCTTAAGGAATATTTCTTCAATACTATGTTCTAATAAACGCTTTTTTTCCTAGTAGTACTCTTCAAGTTTTTGCATGAGAAAGGAGTACTGTAACTTTTTTTTTCCACATCGTGGAATCTGATTTCCAAAAAAGCTGCAGACTTTTGATGAAGAATTTGATTCTTTGTGGGTGAGTGGGAAAATTTTCCAGAACTCTTACCTTTAAGTAGAAGACCGGAACAACTTGTATATTGAAGATCACGACTCATTGTGAGTCGTTCACTTCCACTAATAGTGGTATTTCGCCCAGAAAACCGCCCGTTGTTCGAACAATTCAGTTGTCGATAGTCGATGCACCCAACAAGCTGCAGTTCGTTTCTTCATTTCTAATTCATGTAAAATTTTTGTCAACAATTTCGCGCTATTGGCTTAAATAACAAAAGAAATACTTTATTTTTAGTGATAAATCCATCTATTTGTGCAATCTTCATATTTGAGCTTGAACACATGCTAACAACCTCGTGCTACAGGCTTAATCAACAAGAAAAGTATGATTGAGTTTTGGAGGAAAGCAGTACACAATTTATTACAGGATACTTATCACATAGAAAGAAGGTCTGCTACTTTGCGAGTAGAGTGACTGCTGATAAGCTCGGATGAGTGTGGCGTTGTCTTTTCGCGGTAAGCGATAGTTTCCTACCGTGGTGAACTATCTTTCTTCACATTGCAGTTGAAGACGATGTTGAATTGATCGAGTCGACGGTGATAGTAAATTTCAGATAAAATATATAGACATTTGTAATTATTTATTGATCTATGACAAGAATTATGAATATGTTCGTTATATTGACTTCTGATAACAAGATCTCTTGGCACTTTATTGATCCGTCACCGACAGTTTTCTTTTCATTGTGCGGATACCACAGGGATTTATAACGTTCAATTCGTTTTTCCTCCTTCTTCTTGAATTCTGTAAAGTAGTTGTCGAGCACGTTATCTTACACTTCGGGGATAGCCCTGGCTTATGATATTGCATAGGGCGATTGTCGTTAAACTACCAGATAGCGCTGGAGGGCGGGGTTTAGTCCCTGAGCCGCGATGAGCATCCACAACCACTCGGCCACAGTTCCTCGATGACAAGCTTAGTGCTACTTTATTTTTCAGAGACCTCTACACGGTATTTCTTTCCTCATTTTTTGAGAAGATTATTCGCAAAGCATGCAAGAACAATAAAAGCAGGTTACTTAGCGATCTTGGAGTGGTAATGCTGCCAGATTATGTTCTTAGCAGTTTCATTTTTCCAGAAGATCCAGAGGAGAGCGAATTTCATGAATGCGGGTGTATTACTGATATTAATAAAGTATTGAAAAAGATTCACGTTGAAATATCTAGTTCACAAAGTGTTCAGTATGTTATCATTAAGAGCGAAGCATTTGTTGGGTTTGGGAGGTTACTATCATTTGCATTTCATACGAGAGTAAAAGTCAAAGCACAAAAATTCCGACGTTGGTTTATCTCAATGAAACACATAATGCAACTGTCTTCAATAAGCATAATTAGAGTACGTACGCAAATCTGATCTAAGAATAATGGACAGCGGCCTTCCACATATCAGCTCAGCGTTGCTATACTGCTTTGCGCATTCTGGTACCAATTTACCGATCCAAGAAGAATGGAAAACTTGAGAAGCCCGGGGTGCACGATCAAACCAGCGACCGATTCGATTGAAAGGCATCACTAACCTTGAGTATTTGAAAGACAACGGATAATTTATCAAAAATGCTGTACCAGTTCATCGATACTCTCACTATACCTGAGTTTACACCATTTGTGCCGTCTGCTCCCAATTATTCAAAGTTGAGGTATGTGAGAAAATGACGATAACTTATAGACAGCGGAAAAATTCTGAGAATGGAGGGAAAAATGTGTATGAGGAAAAGGCTTGAAACATGGGCATCATGCAAATTATTAGTCAGAAATACGTTTCTCTACAATGAGAAAAATCAAAGAGCAACACCTCACGACAGAGTATCGTTTTCAATAAAATTGCTGGTAACTTCCGTTTGGTAATACGCGATGAGGAAACGATCCTTTTCGCTGGAACAAGTGTTCTCCATAGGAGTGGTAGTAACCATTGGAAAGCTTAACCCGGGTATTGTCATCAGTGGCCATTTTTCGAAGAAGTCTTTTCTATAACGCTTCAGCAAAAAAAAAGATTTGTGTTTTCACACGCGTTTATTCCTCTCAAAACAGAACTCTTGCATATGACTATTAGTAATCAATCGCTAGCGCAGAGTAGAAGGAATCCATTCTGTGTTTATTATCTGGAATGACCGTTTCTCTCAAGTGTATCCTGGAAAATAAAAGCGATTCACATACGCGGGCATGTTTATTTTGGCTAATTCTTGGTCTGCGGATGGGGAGGCAGGGAGAGTTGCACACGGTGATCGATTGGTGGCGATCAGGTGAATCACCTGTGAAGCAGTTTTTTGTCATTATTGAAAATTCCCTCCGTTATGAAAAGCTTCAAATCAAACGTGTTATTCTGATGCTACAAAATTTCTTCTACACATCCATATGCTTTTCATGCTTCTGACGAACTAGTAGTAATACTCTGGCGCCGATGCAGAGTATGATTTTATTTTAAATGATACAGCGCTGTAAATGACTTTTCGAATAGCGACCATGTAATGCAGTAGCGAGAGATTCAAGCTTTCTAATTGTTATTAACACTCTTATGAAAAGTTTTGGCCAGCGAGAGGGACCGTTTCTTTCAATTCGTACTACCAAACTGAAAAGAGTCTAACTGCTTCTCCCATGACCAGTTTCAATGCATTTCCTTACTTCGTTCCTCATCTCAGTAGATTTCTGAGTCCACCTGCTTCATTTATGTGTCTTTGGCAAATTTTTTCCAGAAATTCTTTTTTGGCTATCAGCCATCATCTCTGTCAGGAGAGTGAGATTCATAGACGTGATATGCCGTAAACTCATTGGAAACACTTGATATCAAGGAATATATCCCAGATTCCTAGAAACTTGTCACCTAAGAACATTCGCACCCAAAACCCTTCCTTACTTTGTAAAGTATCTTTGCTTTGTCAATCAGTTTTACTGTTACATATCTAGTAAAAATGCATTCTTAATGGCCACAATGTCCCAACCACGAATTTTGCTTCCTTGTGGGAGTGTTTGAATTTTATGCCGCAGCAACCCAAATGAGATGGTGGGAATCCAATCTAAGCTGTGTCAGTTGAGGTACTGACGCATGCAAAGAATTTTCTTTGAAGAGATTGCCTCCGTGTACACTTTCTCATTCAACAACTCAAATATATTTCCTTCCATTGCCTGATTTTTGTCCAATTTTTGATGCATGTAATCTGTGACTGAATTCTTTTCAAAGATTTTTGCCTCAAGTAAACAATCTTGCGAGCGCTGAACTCCTGAAGAAGTCAAAAATGTGCGCAGCAATTTGCGACACTGAATTCAGTGAATCTAAGTGGCGGGTTTTAGTAGGTAGTTATTTTGTGAATAATCTCTTACAACAACTCAGAATCACCTCTAGATGAGCGGACCTCATTTACCATATTTCTAGGAATTAGAGGTACATCCAACAAATATGACAATACTTCTGACCGTTTTCCTTGTGATATCGGTGCTGACGATCACTACGGTATTCGGATGTGGAGTGATGCCACCAGGTCAAGGTGATAATTTGAAAATTGTTATGTTGGTTTGAATAACTGCAAATCGAATATGAAAAGGTGGACCTCATTGTAGTGAATATATTTAACGCTTCCATGCTGCTTAGAGCTGACTAATCCAAACTTTATTATGCAAGATATGAGGGTCTGAAGTTCAAGTACAAAAAAGGAAGGATTTCAAAACATCAATTGGAGGAATGGCGTGGATTTTTAGTACACGCTGTTGAAACAGCGAATTTTCATTTCAGCGACCAGTAGAAACTTCACAGTCGCGGGCTTCAGCTTGCCTGTTTCCATGGCTTACAGTGAAATGATCGACGTTCGTGCACAAGTTCCTGGCATTGCAACAAGCAGGGATGCAGCGCAGACCTTTGTATTACGTCTTGTGATGCAAACAGTGAGCTTGTCCTTACTTTTATGTAATTCGAAGAGCGTTCGAGGCTACCTGTTTATTCCTGAGAATTTGTCATTTTCGCCAAACAATATACCTTCCGATGTCCTATACTTCATTAAGAGACTCTCAGATAGATTTTACGAAGTAGTGAGGTTTTTGCTTTCAGGTGCTTGATATTCTCGAACGGCAAGGCCGTAGTGCAGGTCTTCCTGATGCTTTGATTGCTGCCATTTTGAGTCAACTTACTGTTAAAATCAGCTGTGAAGCACTGGAATGCAAGAAAGCAACCATTAATCATCCCGAGCCAATGAGGCCTTGTGAGTTTCACAACTAGTGAGACTTAACATAACACAATTACAGCTCGTGAGTGCATCTGAGATAATTGTATGGTCGATTTTTTCTCGTTATATTCCATTTCTTCACATAGTCTTTCTCCAAATGATACATCATCCAGCTCTAAATCTCTCACCGAGAGTCAATAAGATAATGGACGAAGAAATACAGAAAGAAAAGGAAAACACTTCACTGTTTGTTACATGTTATTTAATGTTTGTTACATAATTATTTTCTTCAATGACAATTGCGAAAAATCATTTTATAAGCTGTCTATTGCAGCTTCATAATTTTCTTAGGAATACTACCTTGCGCGAATACTTGGGAGACCTATCTTCACAGATATTACAGGCTCCAGAGTAGTTTCCATATTTCTCTCCCGCGATCGTGGTATTTGGTGGGATGTGCTTCGTACACAACGACGTCGATGAAACTTGGTGCATAGTCCTGAGATGACTTTGATCTGCGAATACATTAGCCACAACGACAACCTCCCGTCGTTTGGTCGCCATCCAAGAACATACATTTCTCTACATTCTCTCTAAGTCCAGTCAACTCTTATCTCGTCCATTTGTCTCTCGTCCCACATGAAGTACCGACCCAAACATGCGCCTCCGTCGATATACTATATATATATATATATAATATATTATATATATACATATAAAGCTAAATCTTAGCTATAGCTATAAATAACTATAGAAGTTGAAAAAATGAACTGTAATTGCAAACATTATCTTTTATTCGTTAGCGGAACACACCAAAAAGTCTTTTGACAAGACAATTTCACTGAGAAAAGGGCATCTTTCAAGCTGTCGAATAACGACAAAACATAGATTAAAAGAAGAAGCAAATGCTTTATGATAACTGGAAGTGATTCCTTTCAGAAACACGTGGTTTTGTAGTTGAAACACAAAATAATATCCGGTGGGTGGACGTTTTCCCTACTGAAATACCTTCTGTGGAACTCTCTCCTATGATATTTCATCTTTTGATGCTAATATGTGCTCTCAGGACTGCAAATTGACAAACAAATTCCTATTCCACAGAAGCGCGTAGGAACAACTCCGTTTCGCGTGCGGCACACAGCCATTACTCGAAAACGGTACAAGTGGTAGTCAACAGGTTAACAATTTGAGGACCATAAGGCACGTTTCGTACCGTGCCGCGCGACGTCAATTCTCATTCAGCTACGTTGATGGCGGCGGTGCGCCCCCGTGAGCAAGGTGACGCATCTCGTGGGAAACAGGCGCAGACACGTGGATGTCGTCAGCGTGCATTTCCACAAGACATGCACTTAAAGGTGTCTGCCAGCCTATCTAAAACCTATGGGATGATTGAAGCAAGAAGACAAATTTTTCTAAGGAACATCACGAGCATGAAGTGATGAAATTTGATTTAGAAGGCTTGTACGAAGATAATCTTAATAATAACAGCTAGTGCTACCATAATCCTTCTATAACTTCTATGCTTTCAAGAAAAAACTACATCGCTATGAAGTGAACCATGTTTCTAGCTTATATATACATTTATTCATGTTATTTAGTCGATGTTCCTGTAGTTAATCAATAGCTGATTTTCATATTAAGCTTGTCTCGGTAGACCTTCGCACAGTGATTTACAAGTGGGAAAGGTTAATGTTTGTTTTCAAAGTGCCTTTTTCTTGTTCACCGACGCAAATTTTATAATATTTCATCTAGTTGAATTTCGATTATGAGGGAACCTCATCGTTACGAAAAGACAGAATCTACTGAACAGACTTTCATAACGTATTTTGAGTGAAAATAACGCTCATTACCCAGTTTTCGAAGAGATCGGAGCACGTGGTGCCGTGGTTAGGTGCTCTGCACCGCACACAAGATCGATGGCTCAACTCAGCGTCCATTGTTCACCAAGCCATCTATCCCTTCGGGGTCGGTAGAATGGACCAAAGAGTCTTTCATGTACTCATAGGGCTTTCAAGGCCACTTACACGCGGTCTCTCTGAAGGTAATCGTAAAGATGAGAACTGAGTGAGATTTAGGAAATCATCTTGAGAGTAAGGTGAACTAAAAGAAGTAAATAGAGCACGTGAAGTGATGAAGATTGCAGTGATGAATAACGTTCATGGTTGAAATCGATTGAAAATTTTCGGCGATAGTCGTTAAAGTAACATTAGATTGAAATCTGCACAATCGTTTTTACGAAACAAGCCTTATTTACTTGTTGCTTTCGCATAATCTTGTCATTTTCTTTGACTTTCAGACTCTGGCTGCGTTCCAGGAGGTGGTTGTACGAAGCCAAGGCGTACTTTAATAGCCTTTTCCTCACTCTCAGTTTTTATCATAGCCTCACTCAGCTACTATAACAACTGCGTCTCGTATCGTGGGAATGAAAGCGCTCGTGGGGACGCAGACAGTGCGCAGATGTCGCTCTGTACGCGTTCCGCTCAAGCAGCGGCGCGTCTCTGCTTTTCTATCCATGCTGTTCCTCAAAGGATTAATCATATCAGCAGAATGAATAGAAATGATATGGTACAGTACTGCTAGGTTCTTAAGAGGGCGGAGTTGCCAAAACGTTGACGAGCGCAAGCAGCTTGTGGAGGTGTGCAATATGCATATCAAATGATTGTTCCAGTGACTGCTTTGGTCATTCTAAATGCAAAGTATGACTGCGCACGACTACATCACTGGCTCAGCACTTTCTCTCACTCAGCACTCAGCGAAACCTCATATGAGCTTTTGAGAAAGACATGCATATTGCAGTCTTCAATCTAAGAAAATCAACCGCTATAAGATTGGTCATGAAGGTGCACCTATTGCCCATCCTTTGCAACTATTTCCTGCAAAAAATTAATCTGAAGAAGTCTCCAGCCGGAATATTAGGACTCCGGATAAGACTGGGAAATGGGAAGCACTGGTGATTATCTTCTCTGATTATTCTCCTTAGAATTGTGTAACAGGTCCTGTGAGATTCTTGAAAGTTTTTGTTTCATGCGAAAATTAACAACAAAGGCAACATAACCAGTCTTAAAGTATCAAGTAAATGATAGAGTCTACAGTCTTTGCAGGAAAACAATGTGCGATGAGGAGAATGGAAGACTTGTTTCTTTTTCTCAATTTTCTCCTACATAAGTGAATATTTTTCATAAATTCTTCCCATTACTGATGACTAACCTTGATAGTTTGTGCCGCAGATATTAACAATACGTGAAGCGTTCTAAATTAAGTGAGATTTCTCCTCTCAAACTTCGAACTTTTGTGAAAGTTTTGCTAGGCCTTGTCATATTCAATGCGACGGATTTGTACAAAATAGAAAAACAAAACCGTTGACAAAAAATTTAGCCTTTGTTTCAAAAAATCCAGTACTGTATGCATCAAGTTGTTTCAATGTATATTATTACTGTGGTGTCCTATAAGACTTTCCGCTCTGATGTTTCATTCATTTTTTTTATTTCAATCCCAGCAGAGAATGTTACAGCAGCTTGGACAGACACTTAATACGTCCATAGCACCTGCTTGCCTTTGTATGAAATTGGCTACTGGAAAGTGATATCTTAATGGACGCTTCGTGCATTGACCTATGAACCTCACATTGCAGTCAACTCCACCATATTTTGAGGAAGCTGGGCTAACCACGGTACCAAATCCAACATGTATTCCTGATTACTTTGTTGCAATATCATCTTCCGCGCCTTGGAGCACCTTCTGCTGGAGAATAAATCTGAAGGCTACATCCATTTCAAAACTGATCTCATCGACTTTATTAATTGCCAGCGTTAACTTCTGGGAAGAAGGCAGTCAGTTTTTGTTCAGCAAACGGTTTCATACCATTAATTACGATGGTGATTATTATGCTGATTAATTGACTTTCCCAGATTAATATGCAAATTAACAAACTTGTCTAAATGCGGATGAAATCATGAGAGAATTTTTTTGAATGGGCAAATCACAGAAATTGCTGATAAACTAGTTTTCGCATTTTCCAGATTGTTTGATAAGGATAAATATTGACCAAAGATATAAATTGCAGTCCCAGGAGAGATGGGTAAGCTGCCACACTGCATAATCTTTGGCAACACTATTACTGCCTTATGCACTGGAGTGGATGGTGCTCAACTCAATGAATTGTGTAATCTAAGCACGAATCAGAAAATTGTGATTGTTCCCTCCAAGCATATGTCAATCTCAGGAGCTCTGACGGTTTGGACAGTCTCTTCTTCCTCTAATTCAATTTTGTTTCGAAAGGAAAATTCTTCGTAGACCACAAATATCATCATGGCCAATTGGTCGAGAGAGATGTGGCAAAATGTCGTGATCAGAGCTGTTCGAATGTTGGCATCGGGTCAGTTTGGATCGCACTTTTTCTCGGCATTTGCGACTGTCAGCTAAAATGCGAGCTCAGATGTAAAATGTTATAAATAAACTGTATAGTTTTTCGGATTTGTCTACTTCAACCTTACAAATTTTTAAACCATTAAGCAGCAAGTTAACAGTTCATGCAAGGGAGTCAACTTTAAAGTAAGGTGAGTAGACCGTGACACCTTCACTAGTCGAAATGAAGAACTCAATAAGTCTGAAAGAGTCTTACATTCACAAAAAAGAACGTTCACATACATGCAAATTTTCGTCAAAAATTCAAAAATAGAAATGTGATCACATAGCGATGAGAATAGAATATGTGATTCTCTGCATTTGCATCCATCTTCAAACTTCCCATTCTTCGTCATCCCTCTGTATTTGTCCTCGACGGTTATTGCATGGAGTTAAGCCAACTTATTAATGTATCAAAGCTATAAGTGTAGATGATTTGGCATAAACAGATCTGATTTTTGTGATTATGTGAAACTGGTGCAAATGAATGCCGGATCCAAGCCGTGATTTCAAAATTCTTCATTAATCTAATAGGACACCCAATCAACCCAATTTTCCAAAGTACTTGAGTGGAATATCATCAAAATAGGAGGACGTAGACAGGAGATCTAGGCCGAGGAATAAACCAACGTTACAATACTGTCAACGTCCGTCTTCAGCACTTTTTTCATATATATAAAGATTATGCTAAGGTGTGTGCGGTAAAAGATGGTTGCCAAAACAGCTGCAACGATTGCCTGGCTACAGTTATCTCTTTCTGAGTGAAGAGCGCACACTGCTATGATATTTGTTATATCATAAACTGTCATTCTGACGCTGTTTTAAGAATAGATTCTATTTTTCTGTCTTGTTCGCCTCCACAACATTGCATTCGCTTGTTGTTGTCGATCGAAGATTTATGATTTTTTTTTATTTTAAATTGTACTTCAACCACGTGAACAAAAGCTATATCGCTGACAGAGTGCTTGAAACGGTATATTCGAGTTTGAAACTGACACAGACGGAATCTTGTTGGATTTGAATGCACTGATAATGTAGAACAGATGACCACATCATACACTAAAGGAACTATAGGCTATGGACCACGGAAACAATGACGTGGACTGCGAGAGGCTGCTTGTCTTCGTGGATTGCCACATAAAAGTGGGCGGACGTGGTGACTACCATTATCATCGAAATTTGCGTATAAAAGCAAATGTGGGTTATTGTAATCTACCCCACAAGCGTCATTTTTGAAGAACGCCACTATCATGGTTGAGGACTAGCGAGATAAACGAGTAAAAAGAGTGTTAGGAGTCGACTAAAAAGAGTACAAGTTATTTAAGTCTCCTAATAAGTCAAATATTTTACGATAAAGTATAACTGTTTGGAACCCGTTTCATTTATATGACTCAATTTCACATTTATGGCATTGTGTAAGTCCAAGCAACTCCTTCTTTTACTGATGGAGAGTGTAAGAATAGATCAACGTGACAATTCTGGGTCGAATAATTGATATGCTATCTCATCATTCACACATTGTGCATACATTGCATCTATGATTTTATATATATATATATATATATATATATATATGTATATATATATACATACATGCGTATGCAGATGTGTGTGCGTATGCGTGCATACACATTTATGCATGTATATATATGTATATATATATATAATATAATATACATATATAATCTGTAGTGCATCAAGTGAGCGAAACAAAGAGTTGAATTGCTAACCAGAAAAAATTTCCACCAGCCTCGTGCGTCCTAAACTGTTCCGATGACTGCACTCTTCATTTGTCCTAACGCCATGTAAAAGCAGGTTCAGCAATGTGTAATGTTCAGCAATGACCCATCTGACTAAAGTGACAGGAAGGATAGTGGGATAGTAATTGGTCTGAAGGATGGAGCTCTTCACGTCATTTCAATATTGCTAGTAAAGCAATGAAAGCCCACTAGTTTAGAGGAAAATTTAACTGCCACAACAGTGATTAAACTTGAAAAATTAAGTTAGAAACTCTGACTCAACAGAGCGTGACTTTATTCTTGTGTTTAGTTGGAGGAGCAATTCTACTCGACCAAATCACAGCATCGCATGAGCTTGAAGGTCAAATACGGGAGGCTATGTCTTCGATCTTACATTCCTGATCAAACTAAATAGTTTTGGATTCTGGGCGGCGTGAAGAGTTTGGTGACAAATTCACCTTTACATGCAATTTTCAGGCTCGGAAATGGAGCAAATTCCTACAAACATGTTCCATGTTTATGGAATTGATTTACACTAAAAATCTAGCCAATGCCTGCATATTACTTACCTACTAAGACTGACAGTTAAGGCTTCTCATGAATAATCAATTTTTTATTTACTGATATACTTATACTGCATTGTCACATTACATGAATTGTAGCCGCAGTCTGACCAAGATAAAAAGGAAACTGATTATTGTTGCTTCCCCTTCTTGCAGATCACACCTTACTGAAAATATCGTCGATTGAAAGGTATAACAGCAGTTTGCATTAAATTATAAAGAAATGTTAGCTAAATGTCCACTTAATTGAGATAAGAAGAAAAAGCTTTCAAGTTTCTCAATGACCATGTGCATTGTCTGCATTGTCATTGTAATTTACACTGCAAATATTATACATAAGACGTGAATCTACTTAGGGTTGGTTAAAAGTTGACACCTGAACGCTGCTGCTCATTCAGTTATCATAGCTTTTCTTCATTCATCGCATCCGTATACGAAATCAATTGGCGACAAGAGTTCACGTCAACAAACGAGTCGCAATGTCCTCTATTTGTTCTTAGCTTTGTTTAGTATGATTTTTTCTCCTGCTTCAGTTTTTCTTAAGGGAAAATTTCCAGGATTTCTATTACTTGAAATTAAACCAAGCTATTTCCATCTTTCTGATACTGCATGTTCTAACTGTTTGGATATCTGTTCTCAGTTTTTTCCTCTTCGACTCATTGAATTTGAAACTCAATAGTAATTGGTAAATAAGTCGATGTTGTCTTTATATGGAATATTTTCTGTCACTGATTGAAGTGTTCTAGCAATCAAAACGATGTAAAGCTCTTACTAGTCGAATTATATACTTAATAACAATAACATATTATAGTTATAGCATTTGATAGTCGTCAATCATGGTTTACACTCTTTCCCGACGACCCACTGATTACGGTTCGTTTGAGTGTTTTTCTCATAACCCACGCTCAAATTTCTACGACTGATAATTCAATTAAGCCATACATGTGGTCTGCTATGGGCATTTCTATAGTTGCAATATTCAATTGTAGAAGTGCCCACAACAGACCACATTCAAGACTCAAAAATAATTATTGCACTGTAAAAGTGTCTATAACAGGCCACATGCATAGCTCAAAACACTTAGCAGACCCATTGATTAGGCTTATGTCTCCTGCTCCTTGGCTGCTCTATGTTGATGACCGTCGCATTTCGATATCCTTATGCCATACAGAAACCTTGAAGACTTACTGAGAGATAAAAGTGTTCCATCGCTGCTAATTTGCTGCTTCGGTCCGTCGAGATGTGAGGCTAGACCATGTGACAATACCGTCAACGGGCATCATATCCGTTAATACTAAGTGCCATTGATGAATTTATTCAAAAATTCGTTTTGTTCACTACTTTGTCGATTTCTTCAAAGACCACTTCGGCTATCGATTGACTGTGGTAACGCAAATGTCTACAGAGTTCACATAAAGGTATCTATTCAAGAAATATATTACCTCAATCATCAGGCCAGGAATTACGCTTGTTCGCCAAATCTGTAGTGGACTCAAAACCTCAGAAAAGCAATGTTTTCTATGACCATAAATACTTCTCAGCAGCTTTAAATGATTGAGGAATTATCATCGGCTGTCGAAAAACCAGGGCGCAAATGGGGTTTTTTCAAAATTGCTTAAAAAATTTTTACATGTTGATAGTTATGCTGCCTTCTAATTTCGAGGAGTTTTCCTAAAAATGAAGGTAAATGCTGAAGAATTGTGCCATCTGAAATGTGTTGTTTTGCAATGCGTTGTTTTCTGGCTCAACATACGAATGAAAAGTGGGACTTACTGAATCGCAATCTTCTTGAGGGAACGGGAAGTCGTCTCTGATTATAAGTTAAACATTTTTCATCATGACGTATCTTCTAAACAGTTTCCAGTACTTCGTTCATCCAGAATTTATCGGACTTCCTAATTTACCAGAACTTGATTTCGTGAAGGGATGTTACGACTTGATTCGATGAAGATCCCTGAAAGAGTCATCAAATGCGGCGGGTGAATCTTTTTTTATAAGTTGAATTCTACATAATTTCTTGCAATGTTCTAACATTTTTCAGGTTTTTGTTAACCAAGACGGCGAGAAAGGATGGCAGAATTTGCATATAAGGTACCCATATGTTGTCGACTACTTTTCAATCAATTATGTCTTCAAGTTGCACTGAAAGTTGATATAGAATGTGGGATGGACCCAATCCATATTAAGACGGATCTACTGCGTCTATATTATTGTACACGAACTGAGAAGGTTGGGTGGAATATGTGCTGCAGATTACCACAAAAAAGGTGCCGGTTTAAGTTCCTCTTCAATGCTCTGTTGTAATCACGTGGCTATGCGATAGCTAGACTTTCTTCAAGATTCCAAGGACAGTAGACTTGTCCACCAGCATCTTTCCACATCAATGAGGTAAACGAAATCCTCAAGCTAACCCAAAGGTTTTTTTTCTCCCTATCTCAGCACTGTTATGATGCAAAGATTATACATTGAATAATTTTTGATTGATATGCGAAACATCTAACCATAGGCGGTAGTTGAACCAGTTCGATTATAGCTCTCGGGGTTCTGGACGAGTGATTAGTGATGCAGGCTATCAGGAGGCAAGGTGCCACTTCAAGCTCCATCCTGAATACTCATTGCGAAAAATCTGCCAACAACATACAAGACCTTAGCTCGGGTTACTCTAAAATTACAGGATTTGCTCGACCACCATTCTACGTCATCATAAAGAAGACGAGATCCCCAAGCAGCAGTTACAATAAAACGCAAAATGTTTGAACGTCGATTACACGGAGGATGAATGCGAGGAATCGCTTCGAATGTTCAAAGTGCTGGTTACCGCGCAATGAAATGTGATGACGGGTTGCGTAAAAAACATCTTGCCTGAGCGCTCATATTTTGAAACCAATAATTGTGTAGAAACTTTGCGCTATTCGGCCTTTTCATATGATTTTTGCAATGATATTGCATGATTTTGGTATCGCTTCATTGCGCACTTTCTTGCAAACAACTTGCCTGCACTTGCTTTGAGGTGGAACTGTTTTTGGAACAGATTTGCGGCATTGGTGATGTGGCGTTAGATTAATGAAGCTTGGGGCGACGATACGGTTACAAAAAAGACGGCTAGGAATTGATTTACGAAATTCAATACTCCGTTTAATAGTTTTGCTTTTTGTTCAGACACAAAGAAATACAAAAGTCACACCAGTCAATGAAAATCACGGACTTTTTGCACAACTCATTACTTTGAAGACTTCTAACTTGCTTACCAGTTCCGACTCTATCTCACTCGAGTAATACCTTTTGCATCTCCAGAGAATGCACATCAAATACTCAGAACACCAAGTCATAGTCACAAATTTGTGAAACGATATTGCATTTTCAAATAACTAGATGTTAGTAACTATTACCTTTATTCTTCCGGTCTCTCATCTTATCCTCAATGAAAAATGGTGCACTGAAACCCGGAGTGCAGGTTAACTAAGTACTAGCAGAAGCAAATTTTTGAAGCCTATTTTTTGTCAAGAAACCCCTTATTCCATATTGAGAGAAGTCTGTGGTAAAAACTTTCTGCAGGTCCTTGAAATCAAGTAAATGGTGAGTCACTGACGGTTTCTAATTAAGATAAACATGTACGTAATGATGCGCAGCACTACGTAATAAACTAAAATGTTTGAAAGTATTGTGAAAAAGTAGCGCAATATGCCGAAGCAGATTCAATTGACATCATAAGTTTGCTGGCTTTATTGTTGAATATGTTCAGTTCCATTGCTCGGAGTGACTTGTAGATGAGGCTCAAATCAAAATCAATGAGTTCTTATGATTTAAGTGGCAAATCAAACAATGAAGTTGGTAAATGTACAAGTACCCATAATACAATAATACAAGTATATAGGTGCCTTTGATATAACTGATTTGACTTTACGGTTGATCTTACATGTAAACATGTACACGACTACCGATGGTTTTTGCCAAAGCCAAAAACGACAAACTAGTTCGCCATTTAAACAGGTGTAGTTTTCTTCTGAAAAGGTCCGGTAAATTCTCGACATCAGAAGGCTTGTGAGACTGAGAATATCACGGGATTATAGAAGAGGGCTTACATTACATTTATTATCAGCCACATAATTTGGATTTCATTCGATATGTTTTTAGTTCGACCATCCCAAATCGTAGTCACGGCCCACTGTAACAATCGGAAACTCTTAAATATTGAACTACTAGGCAAAATTTCATCATCGCATCCTCTACCAATGGCAACGGTTTTCGAACAACTACTAACAATTTTCCCTAAGTGGGGAACCTATGAAACTGAAAATTCGACAGATTTTTTTGTATCACTTTGGAAATCTATCCCTCCAAGAAAATTCCT
>JAHQIW010002218.1:0-36456 GCA_019055375.1 Parelaphostrongylus tenuis | reverse complement strand
TCTTTTGCTGACCTCGGCAAGTCCAGAACGAGGTCACCACGGCAAGGTCAGCGCGAATGTGCTAGGAAGCAAGTTCAAAATTTTACGATGAATCAGCCTGTGACAGAGTGATGCCCAGGCCAAACGATTACATATTTCCCCTTTCGATCACTTTCCACGTTTTCTATTGTTGGTGGTGATATAATAACTTTATACGCATTCGTTATTCATTCCTTTGTTCCTATTCAGGCTTAGCAGCGTGTTGAATTACCTCAGAAACGTCCATCGGTCAGTGTCACTTATACTGTAAGAAAGTTGCGTCCTGGCGAAAGATTCTACAACCCTTTGAAAATACCCTTTCTTGGATCGTTTTGTATGTCCTTATTCTGAAACATAAATAGCATAATGAAGTCAGTGGTGCGAACTGTTATATGCGGATCGAAAGTTCTGACGGATCACGCTCATCTAGTCTCTGTGAAGCCGCTGACTGCTATAGATAAGAGTGATCAATGAATTCGTTTTAGATGCGTGAGATGATGAACATTCTGTATTGCCACGGTCTCGGATCGTCGATCAACAATCGTGTCGGTACCAGTCTAATGGAGTATTTCCGTAAAACACCGCACTATTTCGAACGGTACTGAAAGTTAAGTCTGATTTCATTCGTTTCAGGGAAAAACATCGCTTTAAAGTATTATCACCATTTTCTTTCCTATTATTCTTTCGTTAACTGCTAACAATAGCGTTAACAACAACTCAGCATTCTAGTTCGAGTGGTCGTCAAAACCTCGTTAGACCTTAAGATATATATTTCCACAGGCTTTTTGACCAAGCCTTTCACGAGGTGTGGTGTTTCATATCAGTGAAATGCTGACGTTTCGACGGTTTCGTCCAACTCATCGTATCACACGCCTCATATTAAGAGTAGTAGAGGGGGAAGATGCCACAGTGATAGTTAACTGAAACGATACGTGTTGCAATGTCTTCCTTTCAGTCGATGTTCTCCGGCTATTATCGATGTTTTGAAGATTTGAGATCTAAGGTTTGAGAGTCAGATCAGACAAATAAAGGCAATGTTTATATGATATCATCTGCAAAATATCGGCTGAAAGAGCGTCAGTGCAGTACGTATCATTTCAGTTGACTAGCACTGGGCGACCTTTCCTTCTACTATAAGTATGGGGCTGTAGATACTGATGAGATGGGTGAAATCGTCGAAACGTGCGTACATTACTAAGATGCAATACCAAACCTCGTGAAACGCTGGATAAGAAAAAGTCTGTGGAAATAACTCACCCATTCACGGTCGATTACATGTTATCTCATGATTATTATTTGAGCCAACATGTCATGTGGTCTGGTATTGAGCTCTTGTACCACCCGATACACGTGTTTTCGACCTTACAGTCTCGTCAGTCGGGCAGAAACCCGTCGTCTTTTAGTCTTTTGAGCCAATCCTCTTGGGAACACTACTCTCCCTATAAAGAGGTGACGAAGACGAACGACTTATAAGTCAAGTGAAATTATCATCGAACATACAGTGTTTTACACTCGATTGCTCTTTGGCTGGTATTTCTATTAATATTATACTTTTATTATATTACACCTCTATTATACCTTGAACACGTGTATCGGGCTGTACAAGAGCCCATTACCAGACCACATGACATGTTGGCTCAATTGTAAAACACTCTATGTTAGGTGATAATTTTACCTGACCTACAGTGTAAATTGTTCGCTTTCGCTACCTCTTTGTAGGGAGGGTAGGGCTCCCAGAGAGGATTGGCTAAAAAGACTAAAAGACGACGGGTTCTGCCCGACTGACGAGATCTGTAAGATCGAAAAACGTGTATCGCGCCCATTATCAGACCATATGACATGTTGGCTCAAATAATGATTATGAAATATATTGAAATTTGAGCGTGGTCGTAATAAAACACTCAAAATAAAGATTACAGGTTACTTTACCGTAATCCTGGTTCTCGACATGTTCTGTGGAATATCTCGGAATGGCGAGAAGATATTGAGAAACGAGTTGGTTAGTTTTGACTTCAAGAATTTTATAACGCTCTTTGAGAGATTATGCTGTATCCTACGAAAGCTTCGGCTGCTGACCACATGAATTGTTGAACTACCAACGCCTGCCGACGTCAAGGGTGCTCTGTACATCACAAAGAAATTCGGACGCAATTCGAAGTGTTCGTAGAAATAATGGTTGTCGATGCATATATTTCATAACTGACATTCGAATGGTCTGTTCTCACAAAGAAACATGTAAACCTCACATCGATTGGTCGGCTCATGTAGACTGGATAAGAGCTTACTGGTCTTGGGATTAGATTTCGATTAAAACATGTGGCGACTTCTGACATTGTTTTGCTCTTTGATGTGTTTCGACTGAAAGGTAGGAACTCCATTTTATTGTGTACAAAATGTGACTCTGGCATCTTTTAGCGTTGAAATATTCAGTCAATACAAACGTTTCATACTAAAGTTTATTTAATTTTTTAATTTTTAATTTTCTTATTCTTGATTTTAATATAGTTTTTAATTTTAATTTTCATTTTTTTATCCAGTTTTAAAATTAATCATAATTTCCATCATCAACAGTAACGTTTCTTAATTTCTAACAGGTGTGAATGCAATCGAAGAAAAATTTTGGTGCAGGAAATGATAAAAGCTAGTACATTTTCAAATTGTGTAATTTGTAATTTGAATTTGGTAATTTCAAGTGGTAATCCGAGAGTGCAATGTTGGGAGGGTGAGGCAAAGATGAAACCCCCTAAAATCCCCCACCTCAGATCTTTCATGACGTTTTCGAATCGGTTTTGAAACATGAGGTCGAGCGTTATCATCCAGAGAAATCACTTCGTCGTAGCCTTACGACCCATTCCGGTCGTTCTATTTACAATTTATGATTTGATTTGGTTAATTACTGTTGATAAAATATTCTATTAACCGCTCGTTCTACCAGATTCAAGAGCTCGTAGTAGGAGACGCCTTTCTGATCCCACCATATGGGCGCTTGAGTTCTTTCCGTGATCAATTTAATTTTGCAGTTAGTCGATTTTACTCGTTGTACGGGGTCGGCCAGTGATCGTTTGCGCTTTGGAGTGTCAAAACGAAATCAACTGTCTGTTTCCGGTTGCTATGTGATGCAAAAAAAGTCTTCCTTTTCGTCGGCAGCGGTCTTCTTCAATTGAACATTTAAAGTATAAAGATTCATGCAAAGGGCGTTTTTCGTGTGTAAGTTGCCATCTTCAAAGTTCTATGAAAACCATCATATAAAATATCTTGAATAAGAAGACAGGTGAATATTTTACATATCTTTATTTTCACTATTATCACAGCAAAAAAAATTAAACGCCGGAGTCATGTTTGTACATCTAATAACTGGGTGACTTTGATGAGGTAGACATCCGTTGTAGTTGCTGTGGGACACCTACAAGCACTTTTCATCCACGACAATGGTATTTCGTTGTGAGTGGGTTCTTTATCTATGGAAATGTGAGGACTAGATAGTATACTTACACTTTAACCAATGAAAATGTAGTGTATATTTTACAGATGGACAGGAATGGGTAGTCGTCGCTAGTAGCGCTGGTTGTCATGCAGCTCTAAACGCGGCAAGAAACCGTCCGAACAACATCAAGGTCTGTTCACTTCTCAACTTGAGTAAACCTCCTTATAGTAATTGCATACCTACTTAGATGGGCACTTAGATGACCCATACTCACATACTGTACGAGCCTCATTATTTTCGTCACCTTGTAACGACAATTCACAAAGGTTATCAGGTTCATTGCGTGATTCGCATGTTGCTTGATGTTTGTTACGCCGCCTTTTCACTTCGTTAACATGTTAAATCCTCTACAAGGGTGAATTTTTGCTGGAAACACGAACAGCTATGTAAGGTTATTTGTCGTTACCACAGGTAGCTGCGATCTCTTTTGTGTTAGTAGTCGACCAACCCTCGTCGAGGACAAATAGTCGACTAAGCTCGGATCACTGTGATGAAACGGAGAGCTCAGTCAAACAGCTCTTAAACAGCTGCATAAGATTAGTGATAGAACCATTTGACTCTATGATAACCATCATAAACCTAATTCTGAGGTTATTCAATTTTTTACACAACCGAATACTATTCATGCATACTGTTTGATAAATGCAAAGAAATTCTTGACTTTGTTTGAGAACTCTTGAATTTTACGCGAAAATCAAGAAGAAACTTCGTTTACAGGGATTATTTTTGTTCTGCCCTGGTGTCTCGCTGTCATTCGACTATGTAGACAATATAATTCCCGGAGGTAGCGTTGCACTCAGAAAAGGACAGACTCTTGTTCATCCGGCTTCACGAGGAGGACATGAAGCGCTAGTGAATCGTGAACAACTTCAACACTATTTGGACGTGGGTGGCATGATCAGTTGTCTGCAACTATTGTATAACAAATTGCTAAATATCTATGTCAGGTAGGTAGGATTCCCTTTCATAAGCCTTGTACAGCAATGGAACCCAAAAGATGTTTCATCTGGTTTCTCATTGATATCCTTTTATAAAGCTAATGATTCGCATTTCATATCTTTGATTGCTTGACACCTGGTCCTGGTTTAATTACGGGTTCCGAGCTCGCTAAGCCTTCCATATTTCGCGAGCCGCAAAATTAGTACGACTCACCGGGAGTATAGCATCTACTTACGTGATACATCAGTTAGCCACTGCTGGTTACTGTATGGAATCACCTCTCACTGTTAATTGTTAAAGGTAAAGTACATGGCGCACCCTCGCACAGATTGATGAACGCCGAACCCTTTATCGTTTATCTATCCCTTTTACACATATTCCCTTACGAAGTCCGTAGCGATTGCTACGAAGAACGTGACGGTAAATTCAGCGCATGAAGCTCAACATGAACTGGGACGAATGGTTGTGATTTGATATTGGTTTAATGACGGTTCACTGAATTTTGTTGAAATCGTTGAGCTTGTTCTGTCACTTGGGTTTCGCACATTTACCTCAGACTTGGGCACTTAAACCTTTAGATGCAATAAAATGACACAGCCACAAAATTAACGATAACAATAACGTTCCTATAAACGCTAGGGAATAGTTATGAAGCATCATAAGGAGTAACCTTCTGAGATTACGCGAGTAAGACATGTGAGCAAGAACGAGTTCACGGCTACTCGGAGAATGGTTGATGGCCTAATACGATGAGTGAGTACTATCGGATACAAGAGCATCAAGTGCAACTTTAATTAGGAATAACTGCGAGTTACTTAGAGACTACTATACAAAGTGAAAAGTAAGAGGGGTTTGAAGGTGACCTAATTGGAAATGGACTAGGTTACTGTCATTTGGAACGCTGCAATTGGGTGACTGCCTCCGGTGTGTTGTCTGCGCACGCTTATATGCGGAGGGAGGCTCAAGATCTATCTCATCAAGAAAGGTTTCCCGAAAACGCTTGCTGTTCAAGTTTACATGTAAATGCTATCTAATCGAGTAAGTGTCACCGGAAATCCTTGTTGTTTGGGTAGACTTCAATTGGCACAATTTCTTATGAATCGTTTGTACGTCTATTCACATAGACGTGTTCAGCTTTACGTTGTATTCCACCAAAAGTTCACCCAACTAGACCATTGTATCTGTTGCCGGCTCAAAAAAGCTACTCTTCAACTTAATAATGAACAAAAACTTTCTTCTGAATAAGTTCCTTTGTTGAACCAAAAGGGCTGTTACAGGTTGACAGAAACAGAATTCAAAAAAATATCACAGATAGAGTGCTTCAAAACGTTCCTGCTTAGTCAGTGACTACGTACATTTTTTGCCCAAGTAGTAGCACAAGGATCTCTTGTTTACTAGAAAGGCATATGTATGGTGAAAGGAGCAAATCACCTTGCTTAGTTAATTTTGATACACAACGAGCGGAGAAGAACTAGGTGTCAATTTGGTGCGGCAGCCAATTGAAACTTCTTCAATATTTGAGAGTCAATTTATGTACACCTGAAAGAATTGAGTGGTGAGCAAAAACACGCCTCAGGCGGAAATCGCACCCGCGTTTCATCCTATCCGGGAAAGCGTGCTCTACCGCTACATCACCAAAGCTCATTTGCCCAACAACTCGTTCTTCAACATCTCTATGTTAGCTATCAGCCACCAACCTTTAACAAGTTCGGTCGGGTATGCTATTTCGCTTCATAAACCCAGTTGAACTGACAGCCATTGCACTAACTAATACTTGAAATTTCTAGTATTTATTGCATTTTTCTGATGGTGGCTGATAACTAACTTAGAGATGTTGAAGAATGAGTGCTGTCGCAAATGTGCCTCGGTGGTGTAGTGGTAGAGCACACGTCTCGAGATAGAATGAAACACGGGTTCGATTCCGCCTGAGGCTGTGTTTTTGCTCACCACTCAATTCTCTTAGGTATATATGAAGCATAATAACACTGCGAAAAATGCAGTAAATACTAGAAATTTAGGGTTAGTTTATAGTTTCATCTTTCTTACGAATCCTTTTTCACAGAGTTGCGTGACAACAGCAGATGGACCTATCGACATTAGGTGTCCTGTGAGCATCGTTCACGGAACAAAGGATCAGGTATGAAAGCCGTCGGTGAGAAAATCTTGCCATTGCTTAACGCTGTTATCATAAAGCACGAGTCTTTCGAGGAGAATGCATATGGATTTTCCACCAGATTAGAGGCAACTGATGATGAGTATATAAGAATACCATAGCAATGATATAGAAGAAACTGTATCGATATATCTTTCCATTCGAGTGTTTTCTTAAGACCACAGCTCAAATTTCAGTATGCCTGATAATCATTATTTGAGCCACGCATGTCAGTGGTCTGGTCAAACAGGGCTGACTTATAGAGCCCGATACACGTGTTTCGATCTTGCCATCTCGTCAGTCGGGCAGTTACCCTTTCTCGTCTTTTGCTAATGTCTGTGGGTGCTCCAGTCCCCACACTAAGGGTTAGCGACGACGAACGTTTTACACTCTATGTTCACTGAAAATCTCACCAAACACGTGTATGGGGCTCTATAAGTTAGCCCTCCTTGACAGACCACTGACATGCGTGTCTTAAATAATGATTATCAGGTGTATCGATATAAATTTAGCAAGAACAAAAAAGCTGCCTAAATTTTTTGCTCATGAATTGTGAAGATGTAAATCATCCAGGCATATTCGGAAGAACACTCCATCGATGCACTCGAAAGAAGTGAGAAATGGCGATGATAGAACAAAGCGGTTATTAGAGAAATTCTCATTTTTGATACATAATCTGCTAGTTATCCTTCTTTTAGATAATTTCTCTAACGCAAACTCTACTTCGATCTGTTTTTTTCTTCTCAAAACTTTCTTATAAGCACTAAAAAACAGTTAACTTAAGGAAAGTTTTAACGAATGAAAATCAATAAAAAAAAAGAGAAAATTCGACTATAAAATTACTTCCCGCATGCATCTAAAACGATTTAGTTGGTGCCATACGAAAATTCATTACTGCTTTCAAAGCGTTTACTCTCTTCCGACATCGATCTCACCTTAATTCCCGGAGGATCACATTTCCTTGAAGTAAGCATATTTGAAGAAATCTTAGTAGAAACACTGCCATATAGGAAAAGCCGCTTTTTAGGTGGATGAGGTGGTAGTTGAAAAGTTGGAACGACTACTCAAAACAGTAGCACGAAACAAAGAGTGCTTGAAGACGCAATCTCATGCTAAACTGTGATCTTTGTACCGAAAGCAGTCTTCGGTAGGAGAAAATCTATTTAGCGTATTTTCGAAAATATTTTCCTATAACTAGCTGCTGAACTTACTGGAAAAATGGACGTATCCCTATTTTTCAGAGCCTTTCAAGTCAGCGTCATGCTTGATCAGTAACTGAACCATCGCAGTTGCAGCCGTCACAATTTGTCAACGTTGGATTTGAATTTGCTTCTAGATGAGCTCATAAATGTTATGATGAGAACTTCAGTGTTACTAATCCGCCAGATGTCTCAGATGAAAAATTAGCAGATGCGTCGATCTTAGCATTATGAAGACTATACTGTGCTACGGTAGGAACACATTTGAACATTTGAAATTCTTCATCAATAGGAAGAAAGCTTCATCAGTCAACATCACATGAGGACTCATCAGCTGCACCCACTGAATATCACGATCACAAACTTTACCAGTCTTTACAACATGCACAAAGTGGTAATTACCAATAGAACAATATTTCGGAAGTCAATCGAATAAAAGAGGCAAGTACAAATACTAGCGAGAATTTTCTTCCACAGCAATTTTTGCCTATACAATCCTCAAAACTCGGAAAAGCAATGTATCTTGTCTTGCAAAATGAGTTATATTTCGTAATCTCTAGTCCAGATCATCTCCAATAACAACTCTACGTCTTACACCTTCTTCTTCTTCTTCCTCTCCAAACACGACATCCTCGCTTTCGTTTTCAGAATCAGAACTGATTGTCGTGTACGCGTTCCTTCGCCGCAACAGAGTCTCGCGATATAGCAACGGAACTAGGCAGGCTGCAGTGCAAACGATCTAAGACCCAAATAATGCAATTAAATGCATAAGTCAACGGAGATACATAGTTGAACACAAATAAATATGATAGTCACCATGACTATGAAGCCATAAAACACAGCTCCCCACCCAAAAATGGCCTGAACTGACGGAATTAGTAGTTGACCAAGAGCGGCACCAAAACTTCCCGTTCCTGAAGAGAAGAATATACGACCAACTGATTGTTAGCAAGCAACAATTGCACTTAAATTTTTCAAGCAAACAAACTACTTCCGTCAAATCTAAATCGCTCGAGTTCAGTGAAACTGTCTAATAGACACTTTACGCTGTGCTCGATTTCGTCCCACCTGGTACTCATTATAGATTCATGTACTTTCCGAAAGAAAGTGATAAGGAGATACAGAGTGAGAAAAGACACGAGAAGAGAATAATCAAACGAGAATAAAAGTAACTCACCATCTACAATACCAGTGACAGTGGAAAGTGCTTCAGTATTTCCTTGCAGATCTCTGCATTTCCCTTAAAACTGATGTATATTCAAGATTTTACAAAGGACTACTTGCTGCAGCTGGCTATTCCATTTGAAGCATCCCACATCGATTAATGCTGGAATATGTGACGCAAAACCAGATGAGCGACAAAGATATGAGCAAAACAAAAACCAAACTAGTACTTATACCAGTGAATCAAGCGCAAAAGTGAAGTACGTAGTGATTCCCAATTACTTTCGACGAAGAAGCTCCATAGTGACATTGAAACAGCCGCTCAAGCTATCCCTGAGTACCCTTCAGCGGCAACAACAAAACAGAGAACGTCGTGTCAAAATATCGACGGTTTCTCACAAGCTCTACATGACACTTTCACCGCCCAACAGATAAAAGGATAGAGGAGAAAGCTCTCGGCGTTGATCGATTCCTGAGAGATGCGCCATGCACTCGTCTTTAAATCGTTAACTTCGTTTGAGATTACTGAATGCATATCCGGCCTTTACAATGACTCGCGGTGGCCTACCGCTGTATCGAGTCCGTGCTGCTTATCCTCCCAGACAAGTCGCGAACCAGTGTTGTACCAATTTACCGACCCCAGAAAGGTTGGATGGTTTGGTGAGCTGTGAGCACGAAATTAAACTACCGACCTTATTTACGACGCAAAGCACTTCTAACCAGTGTGCTATATGCACTCTGCTCAATATATATCAACTGATAATCAAGGTGCCCTTCTGAATAATTGAGTAATTGAAAGCAGAGGTATATAGACAACTTAATTAATACCTAAATCAGCAGAGACCGAGCTTGAGATCATGTTGGCTGGTCCACCAATGAAGAAACCAATTACAGCAAGCAAAATCCCATTTATAAGATAAGATGCCGGAGATTCTAAAATCAGTGAGTGATATTGATGAGGGATGATGGAAATGGAGAAATTCTTATAAAAGAGGCCTGAATAGATCCACAGCGCAAAAGTGGAGCAAACTAACATGGCGAAAATGATGGGAGTTCGAGAAGGAAAATGGTCCTAAAATAAATCATAGACAACTATATTGTAGGACTTTTTGAGGAATGAAAAGAATACTCGGTGGCATGCAACACATTCGACATCATACGGGAAATGAACCGGCGATCCACCTATACCGAGGAACGCGTGCTACCACTACATCACCTATACCGCCACTACCGTTCTTTCTTCGATATAATCCATCGCAGCTGTCAGCAGGTAACCTTTAACGACTTTGGTCTTCGGAATCAGACTCAGTTACGCTGACAGGCGACAGCGAAGAAAGAGTAGTAGTGTAGCGGCGGTATCGTGGTGTAGTGCTAGCACTCGCTGCGGTACGGTGGAACGCGGGTTCAACTATCGCCTGATGTCATGTGTTTTGCATATTATCTCAAAGCAGTACAAATAAAGAAATCAGTTAGAATGGAAGGAAATTCTCACAGAAGCAGCTCCGGCCAGTATGGCTGCAACAATCCCTCCAACGTCGTACCAAGTTGAGAGCTTATCGGCATCAGCTTCGCTCCAGTGAAATTGTGAATGTAAGTAGAATGGTAGCCAAAAGAAGAAACCGTAGTTAACAAGTTTTAAGCAGGCGTAAGCAAGTGAATACTGAAACAGGCGTTGTTGATGCAATTCACAAATTGTTCTTATGATATTTTCAGCTCAACATAAGTTTAAAAATTGCATATAACAAACTAATAGACTTAGGATACATTTCCGCTATCAGGAGGATTTTTTTGCAAGGACCTTTTTTCGGACAAAAAATTTCGTTGCACTATCAGTAGTCATGCAAAAGCTCAATCAAACCATTAGGAACCCAAAAATTTACATGCTTTCTTTTGTAAAAGGTCTCCTTACAACGCTGCGCAGTGAAAATAAAATTGCGCTTCACACGCGACGCGTGTTGTCGCGTTTATTCCTCACGGAACCGTGGACCCACGACCTCTGCGTCTCTGACCTTCAACGTGTTGCGTCTAACAATGGCGCTAACCATAAACGTGTTGCGTCTAATTCCCAGTAGGCTGTGTTCAATAATGGCAGACACCATTAGACGCCATTCTTAGACGCAACACACTGGGAGTTAGAGATGCGGAGGCCGTGGGTCTACGGTTCCGCAAGGGTTACAAAACGCTGGACAGTGCTCTTTTCACTAACAATTACAAACTCTTAAATAGCATAAATCTCAAAATTTGATAACAAACTGCTTTTCAGAAAGGCCTTCTCACAGCGCTCTAGTCATAAAAATAAAAATTGTGCTTCACTTGAGTCGCGCTTTATCGCTCATATTTTTTCAGAACAAAACTTATCTCTCAGACCTGATATGTAGTTATTCGAAAGCCCAAAAGTCGGATATTTCATAAAAGGACTTGGTCTTTGAAAAACCCTTTTACAGCGCTGTAGTAGGAGAGAAAAAAATCGTGTTTCACACACGTCACGTGTTATGGCGCGGATATTCGTTGTTCATTAGTTTTTTTTTTCCCGCTCCGTCGAGTTTTCTAGGTTTTTTTAGTATTGGAAATGTAAGAAGAACTATGTCTATCGTTTGAGCTTAGAAATTTTCGTTTTCATATGATACTGTCAGATAGATCCGCTACTAAGCCTACATCTAAGCCTAAGCAGCTAAATCTTAGCACGAAAAGCATGTGGATGTGTAGGGAAGTCTTTGAGTATTGATATTACAGGTTATAGCTAGATTTTTTATCAGAGCGGAGGAAAAGTTCTAAATTCAATGACGAAAATTTTACTCCACATGTGAGTCACGCTTGCGCGTCCACCGACTGCGCTATCGATCCACACCCACTCCCACACACCCTTGTGACAAGCAATGCGCGGTGTGTTTAAAGCTCAATCTTATTTTCCCGGTTACAGTGCAGGAAAATCGTAATTTCAGAAAACAAGCACACTTTTGAAATCGACGACACTCACGCTATCGAATGATTACTATTAATCTAGAGGAACGGCTCTGTATTGCGATAAATACGTGTGTGTGAAACACAATTCCTTTCATCTGCTACACAGCGCTGTAAGGAGGCTTTCATAAGAACAAATATACTTTTAAAGTTGCCAAGATTCACACTATATAACGATTGATATAAACCTAAGAGAAATGCGTAATGAGCAAAAATACGACTTCAGACGGGAGTCAAACCCGCGTTTCGTCTATACCGGTAGCACGCGTATCCAATGTGGACAAAACGCTGGTTAACTACCGTCTGATGTAGCAATTTTGTTCTCCACTCAGTTCTCTTAGGTTCATATGAAACATCATAAAACTACGAAAAAATAAAGCAGTAAAAACCACTAGATATCATGAGTATATAACGATTGATGATTATTAGGGAAAAGAGCTTTATCAAAGAAATATAAACGCAACGATGCATGCTGCGCGTGAAACGAAACCTTATCTCCACTATTATAGCATCGTAAGAAGGCTCTTTCAAAAAAATACGCTTTCAGATTCACAGTGACCTAAGCTTTCGATTATATACCAATAGTTTACAGAAAAATCTCTGCCTAGAGGTGCAGGTTGTTTCAAAGAACTCCTCCCGATGATCTAATTGTGCCAAAAGCTCCAGCTTCCAATATATCATCAGTTGCCCATCTTGACAAGATTAAAAATAGAGAATTCGTATAGTAGTTAAAGAGAACTCACCGCTAATACACAGGAAGAAGCCAAGCTCGCATGAAAGTAATAGGTTCTGGCCGTTGGCTAGGCTCTTCTATCACCCGTTCCAACTGATCAGGTGACTCAATAGGATCGGGGAGGCCTACACAAGAGACGAAAAAAAACTTGTTGAATGATTAAACGGCTCTTCAGAAAGAATAACGTAGATTACAGAACATTTCATTTGACTAATACGGTGCTCCTGTTAAAAGACTTGCTCTCAAAGTCCCAAGAGTCCCATGCCAGAGAATTTATTGCAAAGGAGGCGCTGATTCTTGTAAATGGAGCTCTGTGACCTTATAGCTCGGCTATTCAAGACGGCAACGAACTTTGGTAAATAATCCCCCTCTTAGTTGGACTAGCTGGAAATGACGGATTTCTCTGTCTGGGTATAACCACTGAGGGTATGGATAATCAAGATCGTAGCTGAATACCCCTGAGTTTTTCGACAATGTGGTTCCAAATTAGTAGGAAATTTCCCGACTTTTTCGCTTGTGTTGTATTTCATGCATTAAGATTTTGTTTAAACTGTCGTCTAAAGCAGCTTCTTGCGGTTATTTTGGAATATTACATTTATACATTTTTTATAAAGATGGAATTTTCCTAAGAGCAAAAACGATTGTTGATGCTACACGATTATCGCTGCATGCCAAAGCACCAACTGAACCTTGAACGATACTCGTGTCTTATCAACAATCGTTCTTGTTGTCGGAACAATTCCATCTTTAGAAAGAATGTATGAATGTAATATTCAAAAAAAAAAAAACCGCAAGAAGCTACTGTAAACGATAGTAAAGACTAAAACTCAAATACATATAAAAGAATCATTTGGAACGAAGATGTTCCAAAAATTTTATGCCAACCACATTGAACAACTGGGCGCTGATGGCTAATGCAAATTGAGGAATAAGAAAACTTCAAAAAAATGATTTGCTAACAAAAGTTTTCGGAAATACTGACCAACTTCTCTTGGAGCAGACTTTAAGTTTAGATAGATGACGACACCAAATACGAAAAGCAACGCAGAATTTGCCGCAAACGCGTACTAAAAGATTGACTAATTTCACTAAGAAAAGGTGAATAAAACGTATACATGAAGGCGACGTTGGGGAAAACGGCCAGAGTAGTACCTGATATCCGAACAGAACGAGCCTCGCTGATATCACAGTGCCGATGATATTTCCCACACTTGCACATGCAGACCATAAAACCCATCACTGCGCCCCGAGAATGGTTTCCAAACCAATTACCGACTATACAAATCTGGAAGAACTCACATTACTGTACTGCAGAGTAATGAAATCACTTTATTTGACAGGTTCCTGATTGCGGAGGAGAGTTTTGAGGGGAGAGGGAGTGGGATCAGCCCCGCGTCGAGCATCACTAGCCACTCGCCCACAGACCCCTCGTAATACGATACGCTCATAAAAAATCGCTCGCACCACCCAAAAGTTCGGAAATCAAACAATGATTTCATTCGTCTCTCTGCGTTCTAGAGTCAAAAAGTCTCCTTCGACGTAGTTATAGACGTAGCTTATCGAGCTTTTCCAATAACAAAATCTTTCTTATTGGAAGCAACGCAGTCAGCACCGGCTCTACAAATTTCCCCACTTGAATAGGATCCTATGCTCGGGCGTGAAAGAGTCACTAGGAGCCAACAGACAAAGCGAATCTATCCCTTAAACTCACTCATAGCAGCGCCTTACTTTATAGCCGTCTTCAAGGGATCCACTGCGGAGTCGCGCAACAAATCCACTAAGATCTGAGAGACGGTTCAACCCCTCCCCCCTCCCCCCTCCCCTTCCGCCACTGAACCCTACTTTATAGCAAGGATGGAGAGCCGTAATTCATCGAGTGAGAAGAATTGTGATAACACAATTTCAAGTGCTATCAACATAAACAGCGTCTCCCATTCCTCCTATAGAGTAGGGTTCAGTGTGGGACGTGGGTCACTGATTACGCGGGCGACATCGCCAAACGCATCCATGGCGCAACAACGTCGCTAAGGCTTAGAATACTCTCTAAACTATACTGCATGCTTGTAGCGGGGTTCAAAAACAGTTAATAAGACAGAACTCACTAGAGTTGTTATATAAAAGGCTTATGGAGTAGGAATGACACAGGCAAAGACGGTGACAAAACGAAGAGACACAAAACAAAGGTCAAACCTCTGTTGGCCAACCAACAGATTGAAAAAGTCCACTGGATATCCACAAAAAAGCATACAGAGTTTTTGAGTAAAGTCGAAAAATATTCGGTTGTGAAACCAAATGTAAAAACCTGAAATTCAAAGACGTAAAGACTTCGATATCAACCTTTTCATCGCATTTCTGAGGAAAACATTTGGAAAAAGATGCTATTGATGGAGAACACACTATTTAGAACTCACCGCGATCGCAGAAAGCCACATTCCAATAGATAGAACAACACGAGGATTATAACGATCTCCTAGCATACCTCCTCCAAATAGACCCTTCAAGCAGAAATTCAGCACACAAACGAAGACGTCTGTTCAAAGATAGTGAATTTTTGTGCTCTATAGGGCGAAAAAAAAGACATTTTCTGAAGCAAAAGTACAAAGTTAGATGTACGGTCGAACTCACAAATGAATATGCCAGAAGGAAAGCCACCATCCAACACGGCCAGAAAACTCCGAAGCTGCTTGATCAGAAGGAAACAGTGCTGGTCTAAAACGATAGGAATCCCAAGTTCGTCAAAATCAAGCGAATATTCAGGACCACAAATAAATTCTGATAAACAGATGAGTTAAAATAAATCCATAATTAGGCTAATCCTTAAAATTGAATGTTACATTGTGAAATAGAAGGATGAAGCTCTTAGAGTAGATCAAGACCTAACAGATGCTTCATGCATTCATCATCACCAAACGCCGTTTGAGGTTCCTGAGTGAATATCTGGCCCTTAAAAAGACTTGCGGTGGCTATAAAGGATAAAGGATAAAGCTCTCGGCGTTGATCAATCCCTGAGGGATGCGCCATGCATTCGACTTCAATTTTTTGAATTCGTTTGAGGTGATTGAATGCACATCTGGCCTTTTACAATGACTCGCGGTGGCCTCCCGCTGAACCGAGTCAGTGCTGCTTATCTTCTCAGACAAGTCGGAGACCAGTCTGGTACCGATTTACCGACCCCAGAGGGATGGATGGCTTGGTGAGCCATGAGCGCGAGATCGAAACCAGTGACCTCTTGTGCGACGCAGGGCACCTCTAACCACTGCGCCACATGCGCTCTCTACGGTGGCTATCCTCCCAGACTAAATCTGATAGCAGTTCACCGATCCCGAATGAATGCAAGGCTTGGCGAACCTTGAGAGCGGGATCGAACCACCGACCATTAACCGGCGATCGACCTCGTGTATGTCGCAGAGCACTTCTATACACTGCGCACATGCGCTCATACTTTGAAGAACACAATAAGAAATAGTTAGTCGACATTATTTGAAATGAATAATCGAGATTCCTTGTTGGAATTGACCTTATGAGGGCACGTCTAGGAAGATTACAGAGTCAAAAACTCTCTGGCCTTCAGAAAGAGGCACTTTTTTATTTGTACATTCTCTTGTAAAATGAGATCATGACGCTAGAGAGGGTTCACGATGAAGGAAGAAGAATCGAGAACTTACGACGTGGGGGTTCCATGAGTCCATGCGGCGATCAGTGATGGCTTCACAGTCGAAAGAGTCTTTCTTGCTGCGTGAATAAACGCAAAGCTATAAGGAAGGGATTATACAAATTAATATGGATCGGAAGCCCGACCTTTTACCGAACTCAGCATGCATGAGAAACCTCTCACAAGCTGCTCTTTTGCCCAAAGCTCGCGTATGGTTGTATATCTCCTCCAAAAGCGAGCGCTAACATTTCCAGACGACGTTCGTTTACTTAGAGGTTAGACGCATGCTTAACTACATTAATTACCTCATAACACTGCCTTAACCCTTAGAGGACGCCAAGAATCAATTCAAGGCAAGACTTCTTGACGATCTTTGCAGCTGCCCAGAGAGAATTCTAGTGGGACTTTAGTGGTCGTTCGGAACCTTGAATCTCGGTAACTTCAACATTATGTCTATTTTTTGCGAAAAAGGCCTTGTTAGCGTGCTGTAGCAGCAAGGATAAAATTGTGATTCACACTCAGCGCCCTTTTCATTAGACTGTACTACTACTCATTCATTAGCGCGAATCTCGGCGACTTCCAAGCTTAATGTGGTTCCTGAGAAGGTCTTCATAAAGCGCTGTAGGAGCGAAAACAAGATTACTTTTTACACCTGGAGTTTTTTGCCACATAAGGGTTATGTATGCACGATAAGTATATGAGTTTGTAAAGGAACTTATGTTAAGGAAAAAACTCTGATCAGATAGCGAAATCGCGCGCGGCCTAGGGAAATCGATTGGCTGCCGTTCGCAGAGGATCAAAGGTTATCTTACATCCAAGTACCTCACAGACTTTCAAAACTTGTAGCCCTACACCTTATAGAACGGCTCCAAAGTAGGCGAAGTCGTCGAGGTGTCAGTCGTCGATTTTGTAGAGGATACGTCAACATCGCGCAAGATTTGAAGAAGAGATCATTTCGTGATATACTACAAGATCGTTCCATAAGTTTTGGCGGCACTAGAGCAATAAACACCAAATTTCGTGACCAGAATGAATCAAATTTACACGATTTTGGTATCGTTCAATTGTGGATTTTCTTGCGAACATTTTGGTACACAACTTGTCTATACTTGCTCTAAGATGGGGCTGTCTCAGGAACAAATTTGTTGCTATCCAAGCACAAATGGGGCGTAGAGGAAAATGTTAGTGAAGAGGTGCGCAAGATCAGTGCAGCTTTCTGTGGACGGCCCCGAGCGCGACTGATCCTCCAGACAGTTCTCTCCAGCGCTGAATTTCCCGAGCCACTTCCTAGCCGTCCTTCCTGCAACCGTGTCATCGTCCCAAACTCCATTAATCTTGTGCGCCGCTTCACTGGCAAATTTCCCCTACACGCCCATTGTGCATGAGAAGCAAGCAAGTTTGTTCCCACTATAGCTCCATCCTAAAGCGAGTAAGTAAGTTGTATATCAAAATGTCCAAAGAAAATGCGCAATTGAATGACACCAAAATCATGCAATTTTAATTACTTCTTGTTGAAAAATTTAGTAAATTAAAAGTGGGTTCAACGCCGATAATGACTGCCCCGCCACACCGTAGACGGTTGGCTGTTAACAGATAACGCGTTGTAGCGTAGAAAGAGTGGAGTGCAAAACGAGCGTCGGTGGTGCAACGGTTTAGCACATGCTCCCGGAAAAAGTAAGATTTGGGTTCAAATCCCGGCTGACGCAAACGTTTTTGCACACCACTCTACATCAGTGGGTTTACTTGAAACATCATAACACCGCAATCGGCGCTCAAATAAAGATGATTTCCGAATAATCCATAAGATCGGCTGTTTCCAAACCTCGCAATAAGCATCCAAAATAATCCAAAAAAGAATGTTTCAAGCCTAAACGAGGTGGGTACGCCAGGGCCATACACCGGTGTTTTCATCGGAGGTTTCGGCCTCCTCGTCAGTGACCCCCTCCTTGCTACACTGCAGGGCTTAATGTGGGGCGTGGGTCACTGACGAGAGAGGTCGAGACCTCCGAAACACCAGTGTATGGCCCTGGCGTGCCAACCTCTTTTAGGCTTACAACATTCCTTATTCGGAATTTCCGAATAAATTTAGTGTTTATTGTTCAAGGGCCAAAACTCATGGAACGCTCTGATAAAAGACGATCAAAAGGAGATGAAGGCTATCAACTAGCAGCTGAAAGAAAAGAAAAAACGAAAGAGCAGCCAAGTAACGAACGAACGGACCTGAAGAAGGTGAGGACGAAGACGGTGAGATGATGATGCGTCCATCGTTCGCCTCCCGTTATGAATCGAGCGAATCGCTCCAGAGGACCGCAGTTGATCAGAGTGTCGGCGCTTCGAATACGAACCCTTGGCATCGACCTCTGGAAGGACGACTCGGGGAATGACACGAAAGAAACCGCCGGAGGCATGAGTCACATCGAAAATTCAAATTATATCGTGAGACAGTGACCGTAATTGCACCAACCAGCAATACAGTAAGCAATTTACTGAGGTGCGTGGCACTTGAAGCCTACAAATCACTCGTTGTCAGTAGAAAGTTCCATGCTTCGGTCGGTGAGACACTTGAACGTTAACCCTTTCGGGACCAGCGGACCCAACCCTCTGCGTCTCTAGCCTCCAGCGCGATTGCGTACTTGTAATGGAGCGTGTTGCGTCCAACAATGTCGTCTAACCCCAGCGTGCCATCGTTAGACGCAACTTGCTGGGGGTTAGAACACGCAGAGGGCTGAGCCCATGGTCTCGAAACGGTTAAGTGTGACGAAGAAGGTTAATTTGATGTTTTGGACGTCTGTGATGACGGACTCACTCAAATGAAGTTATGCGGGAAATCTTGTCGGAGTGGTAGAATGATGGTGGGTTGTCAGGTAGTTTGGAGACGAATTAAGCGTTACAGTCCTAGCGGGCTTTCTGTTTCGTAAGCTTTTCATTGCTGAATAAAGAGGGTATGATTCACACGAAGTCGGATTTTGGAGATCTCTTTGTCTTATTCTAAGAACAAGCGCTTGATCAAATATGTCGGATGTTGGTGTTTGCTCAAACGATAGATGAAATGAGTTAACCCTTTTCGGACCGTGGACCCACGGCTTCTACATCTCTAATGTGGCAACTGTGGTCGGTCCGTTCCAACTCCTTGCTTTTCTAATCCTCACCGTACCACGTCTAAGAATGGCACACCGCGAGGTTAGAGATGCGGTGGAGGTAGAGCAGACCGTCCAGAGTTGTCAGTTAGAGGATGGAGACCTAACCTTCCGAGACCGCGAGTCCACGGTCACGAAAATGGTAACATATTTCAAGCATTTCACGAGGTCTGATATGGCACTTCGACTGCTAAACGTGCGTTTCCTCTTTTCGAGCAGGCCTTATCAATAGCACGGTGTCTTTCGGTTCAACTAAGCCCCCAACTGACATATAGGGGAATCGGAGCCGAACATCTCACACTGCATGCCCGGTGAAAAGATTACGTAGTATTGTAATGACAGTCGATTGCCTAATGGCTAGAAAATAGATATCTTTTTTATTTAACCGCTCCAGGTGGTGATATGGTGTCATAAATATACTCACTGATGTAGAGTGTTGTGCAAAACTTTTGCTTCAGTTGGGACTCGAACCCATACTTCACCCTATCCCGGGGAGCGTGCTCAAACTGTTTCCCTACTGCGCTTTTGCACATAACACCACCACTAGAAGCGGTTAAATAAAAAGGAATTCTGCCTGCTCATCTAGTACTCAATATCTGCCAGCTTGAGTGGGTTCAATGCCGAAACCAACTACTCAGTGCCATATCGTTGACGGTTGGTTGCTGACAGATAGATGAGTTGCAGTTTAGAAAAAGTGGTGTCAAACAGGCTTTGACAATGCAACGGATTCGTGCCCGTGCTCCTGGATAGGGTGAAATGAAGGTTCGAGTTCCAACTGACGCAAAAGCTTTGCACATCACTCTACATCAGTGGGCTAGAATTCAAATATAGCAAAACCTGTCCATTCGATAACCAAGGTCTCAAAAAACAGTCGAGTAGAAAGGCATTGCTATATTTTTCCCACCAAACAAGTTTCATCGGCATTAATCTGACTGAGTAACAGTTTGGCAATTTTTTAATGCTTGATAGCGCTACTTATGAAAAAAAATTCGCGACGCTTTTCTCCTAGCTCTCAAACTGAGAGGGGAGTTTGAAATCTTGATCAGAAAGTTCATCTAAGACTAAATCAGTGAAAGACTATCATTGTCGCCGTGGAAGCAACTTAGCTGTAAAGCGGGAAGTATCGGTCCCTATCCAGAAAGACTTTGACTGCTACTCGAATGACGACGTTTGGAAAGATCCCGGCAGGACAATCTTGAAGATGAAATTTCTGATGCCATCAGCGTATTACAGAAATCGACTGGAGATTTTACTGGGGCGCAAAGATATTTTCGCGAAAGCAATCCTGTTCGCTATTCAAGAGTCAAAGTGTTCCTTGACTTTGTGAGCAAAAGGAATACACGATTCAATCAAAAAAAAAAACTAAACTTATAAGAGTCAATGAAAACGTTTGTTCTCGTGAGAGAATTGTGAGTTGTGCCATTCTGTTCACAATGTCGATTTCTCCTTGATCTTTTACCTATAAATCATACTAGGCTAGAAATCAGCAGGCAATTAGCTCAATAATAATAACATTATGTAAAAGTATCAATAAGCTAGAAATCACATTTCCTTTTCGGATCGATCAGAGAAATGATTCCCGTAGCAGTTTGTGAATTCGATTTTGAAGAATAAAGAAAGGGCCCTTCCCCACGTTGATTATTCCTCGAAGGATTCATCATGTATTCAATTCCAAACATTCGTTCGTTAAAAGTGGGTGAGTGCATAATTGGCCATTAGAATTACCTTTCTGATCCACTGATTTTTCAAATTCATATTTTTATCAATATAGGCATGTCTGTTACCTTTTTTAATTCTTGATCGTGGAGGAATGAAGGGTTTGTTCAAACTGAGACTTAAGATTGAATCAAGTTTTATGTATGTTTAATAGGGATCTCTCACCACAGCAAACCAAACCAAATTTTATCGATGTGACTTGTTACCTTTATTTCGACTGTTTTTCAAAATCTCGCTTAAAATTTGGGCATCCTAACAACATATTCTAAGCGTTTCAATTTACTACCCATGAGCAATCGACTGTTAGTCACTGCAATGTCGGGTGATCTTTTCACTTCACATGTAATGAATTGTTGCTGCTGCACACTGAAGTGATCTTTTCATCCATGTGCAGTGTAACATGTTTGGCGTCGATTCCCTTATAAGTGCGCATATATTCCCTTACAATGGATTGGCTGAACCGAAAAGCACTGTGCTACTGTTGAGGCCAGAAAGCCGAAACGTATGTTTAGCACCGAGAAATGCCATAAAAGACCTCATGAAAGACTCAAAATATGCTATTTGGATATAATATGATTTCTTTTTTCTTCCTTTTGAGTGTTTTTATCACATCAGTATCTAAGTTTCATGCGTTGCTAATAATCGACTTACTCGTTGAACAGAACTTAATATTCCAATAACAATGTAAGGATCATTAGCGTACGGGATACATGCGTACAATATGTACATGAAACACACTCCTATCCGCACAAATACAAATATACATACACACATAAACGTATTCAAACTATTACCACCCACGTTGTTTGTATAGTGGTGGAAAAGCGACAAACATGTTCCCACTGCTTCTTCAAATCCCACGAGCGGATAATGTTTCCAGAAAAGATTAAGTCACGCACAAACAGTAGAGAAAAGAAAGCGCGAACAGTAAGACATGTGATCGAAGAGTTCTGCCGCTGAGAGATTCCTAACGGCAAAAGTAAAAATATCTACATCTTACAGATGTTATACTCCTTTTTTTCTTCCAAACAAAGTCAATAGTACAGTCCAGTAAGTTAATTCAATCGTGTCATATAGTGACGCTGGACTGTGCATTTCCTACTACTGGTCGTTTATACTCATCGACGAGAAAGATCTCAACCAAGCAGACTGGCGTCTTTATGAGTGAGTCAAACTTTTTCTTTCTTGTTCCTTTGTTTAGAAATAATCCAAATCTTCGCAACTACTGATGGACGCTTCTGTCCCTCTCAATAAGAAGATTAGGATAGTCAAACAATAGTTTCTAACGTCAGTAATCTATAAGTAACAACACCGTCAAACAACCAATGCCCTCACTTTCTTTAAGCACACAAAAGTGAAGCAATCAAGACACCGATAAAGTGCAACCGTTTAAATGGTCACATGAGTTGTCAAAATGTCAGTGCGCGAGTATTAGCAATAGATGATACGGACGCATGTGGCTTAATGGTTGGAGGATTCCTGCCAAAATCCCATGGTACATCGCTCGAACCTGCACAAGATGAGGAAAATCAAAATCACGTATCGTCCTTGTTCGCCTGCTTTTTTTTTCTTGTCACGGCGATTAAGCTGAACTCGACAGAAAACCACGGCTTTATATAACGCAATAAGTCTGATTATGGATGTAAGTCCTGTTTCAGACAGTATACCCCGATCATGCTAATTATTTCAGTGAAATACCGTTTGTCGATCCTGTTGAGATTATCAAATTGTCACTTGACCCACTGTTAAATGTTCTCCTCTGTATCAGATTTCCACGTGGGAACTATTGTTGCTACCACAAAGCAACTCCCAAACTCAAGAAATTAAGTCAATGATATTTAGTTTTGTCAACCCAGCAGTAACTGAGGGGGAACAACAGGACACATTTCATATACTTATCGAACCCGTGTCACAGTTTTTTTTCTTCTTTTTTCTCTGTGAGCATCCCAGAGCTTCTAACATTCATTTCGTCTTTTGCCCTCTTTTTGAACTTTATAGAATACTGGCTGAGCACGTCTCTTTGCAATTTCGAGAAAGCCTCACTGCAACGTTTCATGGGGCGTTCGGCGTGACTACCGGGAATGGGGGGACTAGCTCCACGCGGTGCCACGACGAGCATCACGACCACTCAGCCACGGCTCCTCAACAGGACATAAATGTAAAAGATGCATTTACTAATTAACATTACTTACTGGTAGGGATGATGCAGAGAACAACAAAGGGCACTATCAATGGCAAAGCCCTTCATAGTAGTTTTATAACGGCACTAAAGGAATAATGATATTGTACGTATTAAGGTACGAAGCGGTGGGATGGTGGATGAGTGCTCACTGGTGGAAGCTACTAGGAATTTATCAGAAAGTAAGTATTGGTTCGACCCCCTGCCTAACAATCTCTTAAAGTAATTCTTGAGAACGACTACATGTTAATCTCACCACTGTTCAAATCAACAGCTCCTTTTCCATAAGACAAGTACGAGGATCTCGTAAAACATCTTACTTGAAAAGCTAGGGTTTTGGAAGGTTTCGTCTTATTCAGAGCCTGGGACAACCCAATTCTGTGCAACTCAGAAAGCCAAATACCTCCATAACCAGTAGAGAAAATCCCACTAAACATAGACGTCGATCGCATAAAAACGAAACAACTTCTCACAGTCGCCGTCTTTTAGGAGCCTTTTACTGAGCTTCCATGCGGAGACCAACGCGCAGAGTTCACATAGATTGCTAACGCATCTCTCATCAAAATACTAGTCATAAATGCTGTGCAAAATCAAACGTAACTACAAGGCATCCACCCTCGAGACTCATGTTTGGTCTGTTTGCTTCAAGTGTTTTCTCAAGACCACGCTCAAGCTATTTATTCAAATGTTTTGAGAATCCTACGCTCTGAGTTTTTACATCCCCGTGAAGATGACGATTTCTTTGCAAAATCTTCCCTATTATGTAGATGTGTTATGTGTATACCTCGTTGAATGTTTAGTTTGCTGACTAGGTGTTCTTTTTACGAAATCTGATCGGCCTACCCATTTTGCCAACGTGTTTGCCTCGCACGCTGAACAAAAAATAAAATCGCACCCAACTCATGGAATCACCATCTCTATCGCTAGGGTAATAATATAGTTTTGTGCTGTAAGTAGGCGGTTATACAAAGGGTTGTGAACAATTTAGCGTTTCAGTGTATTTGGTGGTATTTCAATCATTGTTACCGATTACCCTAAGCTTGTCATTTTTGAGCAGCGTTTATATCTATACTTATTTTGTTTGGAATAAAATACACGATAAACGGAATTTCAACGAACAAGTATCGATAAAAAACACCGCAAGAAGGGCTAATCTTAGATAAATCAGCAACAGTCATTCAAATGTCACCGAATACTCTAAGGCGCTAGTTAGTTGGCAACCACTTATATGAGTTCTATGGGCAACTCGAAGCTGTATAATATACCTTAACGAAAAAGATATTGATTCCTTGAATTTGGGTTTAATTCAACTGCTTACAATAACAAGTTGAAGAAGAGGCACCTGAACTGGGATGACAACGTATGCATGTTACAAAAACGTTAAAGACCTATTTGAGAACAACCCGCAAAAGAAATTTTGTAATCCAAAAGATAGGGATGATTTTACGTCAAAGACTATTGAAAGAGTAATGTACTTGAGATGTGATAGTGTGAAACATTCTGTCTATATACATGTAGGGCTCAATAATTGTGAATTTTCACCACTGAAAACACTTCTAGCTACACACGTTACACAGTTCCAGGAGAGCTGAACTTGAGATGAGCAATGGTGGATAGCTCATCTCGTGTTGAGAAAGACAGTGAAATTGGTCGGACTCAAGTTTTCTTGTGGTGGCTGGAAATTTAGTTTTTGATCGGTTTAAGAATGACGACTTTTCGAAGATCTCAGTAATCAATCACAGTAAAATATTTGTCTTAAATGTATATATTACATTTATAGTCAGCGCGAGACTCATATGTCATCGCTCATAAATCCAGTGTCGATAAATTGTGTTATATGATTATTGTGTGGACGTAATAGGCAAGCAAATTCTTTGAACGCTTATTTTTCCACTATGACAGCTACCATAGTTTTTTCCCGAATATCGATTACATTTCATTAGTTAGGGCGGCGTATTGGTTAGCGGTATTGTGCAGCACACATGTGGTAGACAGTTCGATCCTGTGTGCAAGGCTCATCAAGCCTTCCATCCCTCTGGAGTTGGCAGATTGGTACCAAACTTGTCTGGGAGGGTGGCAGCACTGAGCTGATACTTCGCCAGGCCACAGCAAGTCATTGTAAAGGCTTCATGAAGTAACGATGCTTGATGAAGTTGAATGCATGGCTTATCCCTCAGAGATTGAATATCTAGGAGAGCTCTATCTTTTATCACTAGTTTAATAATCAATAATCTCTGTTATCGCTTATCAGGATAATGGTTATCGGAAAGAAAAACATCCGGATTACCATTATTACTTGCACAGTTTTATTAATGGTTTGCTGCATCGATGTTTTCGACGGTTGGGCTGTATACGATAGCACTTGCAGGTGGTCCTTTAACCCTAGATCTTCTTAAAATGTGGCCTTATTACCTCCTCGCACTATTGTAAGATGGTAATGTAATCGATGTCGATCTTTCTTGCAGCTTTCACTGGAGTTAAAAAGAGTTATAGTCACGTATATAATGGCTATTAAGAATATAATGTTAGAAATATCTATTGATGTCGTCGCGTCGATAATCGATTTTTGTTCGTAGAGAATGCATTTTCGAGTGAGCTGACTTTTCTGTAGAAATGTTTCCACTGGGACGAGGCAATATAAAGAATAATAAGTTACAAAATGAGCTACAAATCATGCCCAAGTGGATGGTGAAATCACATAGTCAAAAACTAGAACGAATGTATTGTCTTAAGCTTCTTACGTCTCTTCAACCAGGAAAATCTATTACGAGAATCCAGCATATACAGATGGACGAAGTACGTTCACTATAATATTTTGTTCTGATAATCATCAATTTTTCAAGCCTTGACTCTGTTTAAGGCATTTCAGTGCTATCTACACAAGATGTTGAAAATATGCTAGTCGCATATATGGCAGTGATGATTGGGATGTTAATTCTCTCGGTACTCATAATCATTATGATCCGGGTACACTATAGAGCACGTGCTGAAGAAGTTCTTCACGATATCGAAACACAACGTCACTTGAAGAAAAGCAGTAAATTCAAATTTCGCTCCAACATTCCTTTAGCTGTCATTTACATATCTGTTTTTCGTAGCAACTCCATCACCGTTCGCCGTACCGATGAAAAAAGAGCGGCCAAGGGACCGGCAAAAAGAAGAAGCAGAGTACTTGCCAGTGGCAAAACTACGCGACGGTACACATAATTTGTACTGGAAAGGTGATCAGGTGCGGTAATTGGGTAGTTAATGCTGTTCAGACTGAGAGTCACTGCTTAGAAGATCTTGTGCTAAAGAATACCGTGGACTGCCACTGAATGCGAAAGCGACAGTGCTGCGGTTCATGGAAAATCTAGTGCTATCGTAGTGTCGAAATGTCTATGCAATATTATCATTTCATTAGATCGTGATCGAAAATCAAAAAACTAAATCAATAATCAAGAAGTTATTCAATTGTTTTGTGAATGTAACATTTTACTGCACTGGTCTTTACAAAGAAGCTTAAACGCACTCTGACGGGCAGCGGGTAGTTCACCAGAGCCGCTTTCCGTCACATAGCAATCATGTACGGATATTTGTCTAGGTGTTTTATGTTGAAAGACGAGATGGTTTTTTCAAAGACCTATTGTGTGTTCTGGATCAATCTGTGACATATCATTCTCAAAAAAGTAGAGAGACGATCATCTCTGAATATGGCTGTGACACAGTTCCAGAACATTGAAATGGATTCCTCTAAGATTTCTCTGCTTCTGTTTTGCGTTGTTCTTATCCGGCTTCTAAGATAGTGTGGTCGAAAAAGATTATCCTCCACGCAGTTTGCAATGAGACTGATTAACCTACAGCGTATAGCGAAGTCGTCTTTTGTTGATGCAGCGTTCGAAATTTTCCGAAAAATAATGGTACTTTCTAATAAGGACCATTTATTCACTTTTCCGGGAATATAGATACCATCCACCGCTGTAGCCAAAAAATTACTGCCCACGCTCGATTTGTCTTTATATTGGCCATGTTTAAACTTTTCTCGATGCAATTGACAACGAGAGTGTTCTGAGTAGAACATATCGCTATTGAAACTCAGTTATACATAGCTCAAAAGAAATGTCACGTCGACCTTTATCTATTGTCTATCTATTTGACTGGAAGAACGTGCTATAAGATCCTAAGTACTGGTGATTTCGAGTTTTACTCATAATCCGGCATCCTTGTGGTTGTATTTCACATCATAATCCGCCCCGAATAAATAGGCAGTAAATAAAAGTTAAAACCATGCAACTTCTCTATTGCTCATCATATTTGGAGAAACTCACAAAGAAATCCATATTATTAACTCACAGCTTCATTGCCTTCATGATCATAGAGTTCCGCTTTTGAGTAGAGCGAAACTTGTAAGAAATTTTTCGATTAATAAGCAGAAATGGGGTCTGAAATTTGAGATCGTTAGAGATCTCGGTAGGTTTTGAGAAAAGAGCACCACATCAAATGCAAAACCACTTTTGAATTGTTAGCGATTTTTAGTTTTTCCGACATGAAAAGCGTTTGTCAGAATAAGTTTTTTCAGATTGCTGCTATAATACATCATGCTGCTATGGCTCCTGTAATACCGTCGTTAGAGAGCGCAGAGAATAACGTTCAGATTGTAAATTTACGAAATCGTGAGTACATGAATAAATTCTCTCTATTAATTGTGATGAGAATTTCAATTTCAGTTCAATGAACAAAGATGAATCAATAAGGGAGAAGCCCATGGATCGTTATCGATACATTATTCTGTACTTTATGTTAATAAAATTATTCTTCTGCAATCTATGTGTGTTCAGATATTCGATACATCACCATAGAAAATTAGCTTCCATTAAACCTTAGCAAAAATAATAAAAGCTGTTTGAGACTTTTGAGTTAACTTGAAGCTAGCACAAATGCATTTGTTGTCTTTTTCGTCTTCACAGCTGAATTAATCCAAATCGATGGCCTACACGTGGTCGTCCTCGCGATTCGGATGATCCTTGCCACATTGAATCGAATTCAGTGAGAACGGCCTAGCTTGAATAAAGAACTGTACTAACTTGAAAGGCGACTTTTCTAATCAAATCAATTAGGGACATGGAAACGTAGCTGTAGAGATGTGTTCATTATGCACAAAGCTCGCTTCGATTTCGCATCAAAGCGAACGGACTTCCTTTCTCATTGAGTCAAATCTTGAAATCAGGTATAGTGTTAGGGTTTAAACCTTGAAGAGCGATCTAAAAATCAGACGATCTCTCGTGGAGAAGGTTTCGAAACATCTCAGAACGGTTATTCCAAAATCACAGACAGAATCGACTTCATCTTTATTCAACAAAATTCATGAACAGTTTGAAAGACCGAAGACTACATTTTATCGAAAATTTAGGCATTTCATAAGTTAATACGCTTCTGAGGAAGAAAAAGTTGCCGAAACGTCAGCCATCGATTTTGGAGAAGACATAATTCATGCGAGAGCTCTGAATAAAGAATAGTTCTCAAGAAATTTTTCCATTTTCACTTTTCATTTGGCATCTAAAGTTTTCTGAACGTGTATCTTTTGAATGATTAGGAAACGAGCCAGCGAGAAATTTTTCGACTTACTAGTGACATACTATCATTAAGACAAAAAAAGAACTTGCATGGTTTCTTGCCGGCTTTGATGAAAGCGAAGTCGCCGAAACGTCGACCATCAACTTGAAAAAGACACCAACATCGCCAAAACTTCGTTATACAGGATCAAGTCTCTTTTCAAGCAGCCACTGAGAGCGTGCGAAAGTACGAAGATTCTCGTTAATAATGAAATGATGTGGTGGTCCGCAAAGTATGTAGTGTCGCATGGTGATCAACCCCTAAGGGACGACGTACCAGCTGAGGATCACGGTTTTTTGGAGGTCTTTCGCGCTGGACAAAACTTGTCTTTTTGATATTTGATATCCATTCGAAATGATATAATCTGATGAGTATTCAACATGTTGAGCCGTTAGATGTAACGCTATACGGACGCCTGTTTCTTCCTATTGGGACTCATCAGTAGCACCCTACCTCGGTTCAGCCGATCCAATTATCCCTTTTGAAGGAATCGACGCCGGGTAATTACCCCAAGTCAGATGATGAAGTTATCTGGCATTGTGATGACCGGCAGTCGAGCTCGTAGCTATTACAATGAATCATATGCCATCTCGATAGTCGATAGTCTCAAAAGCGGTCGATAGAAGAGAAATCATGAAAGTTAAAATTTATGCGCTTTTACTAACAAGTTTGATTTTTGGAAAGCCTTTTATTACGTTGTATCAGCGAAAATGAAACTATGTTGCACTCTTAGCTTGCTTAATTTGTTCGGCTGGGCTTGTGTATAGATCTTCGCCAAACTCTTACTAGTCATTCGAAAGCCCAAATTTCGCAAATTTATATGTTTTAATTGTTTTTTTGAAAGGCTATTTTAGAACGCTTTGAGAGCGAAAAGATGATGATGTTCCGCACCCTAGGTTTCTGTCGTGCAATTAGTTATAAATGAACAGAAAACGTATGACCGTATTGAGAAAATTGTGGAGTATCAGAGTAACACAAGGAACGTGAGGTTTTACTTTTCGAATGGTGGCAAAACCCTAATTGAATAAAGAGAATCATGCCCCTCTTACGAGTTGAACTGGGCAATGAATCAGTTACCGTCTCTAAACGGCTAATAAAACAAACTTCATCTAGCCACTGAAGAAGCACATTTTGGCATACAAAGAGTTGTGGTTAGTTATAAGAGCTTAGTAAACATTAACAGTAAGTGGCGCTACATGTCATAAGGACATTGGAACGACTTTGACACTCGCTGTATTTGGCATTAAAACCGTCTATTTTCGCGAGCAAACTTTGATTTAAACAACAGTTTTCATTTCGCAGATGATTTTATCTTTTTATTTATTATTTACACGATCTTTCAGCCCATCTTATGTGCGCATTGGAGCACTTCTATCATATTCACTAAAGTCTTCAAACAAATGGAGTGCTGATGTGAGTACTGATTGGGAATTTTGTCTTCGCTTTGAATGATAGTCGAGTCGATTTTTGCTAAACTCAACATAGATATGCTAAAGCGTTCCTATTGAGATTGGAGAGGACCGTTCTAGAGAAGTCTGGTAGCAACTTCCATCTTCGGAATTATGAGAAGCTTGATGAGTTCGGTACCAGGTCGGACTAGCATTTTGCTTCCTGACGGATTTCTTCACGCACCAGATCGCTATCGCCCCGACAGAGCATTATACTGACTGTTTTTCTTTGATAGTCTTCTAAAAATAGTCGTGCTGAGTTGTTTTAGATTTGATTACACTGCACAAAATTTCTTATAAATGGGAAATTTGAATGAGTCGTCAATCTTTGATCGGAATCGAGTTTATTTAAGGATTATCGAAATAATGGTCGATGTGTAAGCGAGCGCTGCAGCAATTTTTCCTTGCAGTTACGTGTCGACCGGACGGCAACCGGTTAATTCTCTCTACCGTAGCCGTCTCGTGCCACCCACAGCCGCTTCGTCTGTTCTTCCGTCGTTCTCTCCTCCGTTCTTCTCGTCCAACCTCCATTCTAATAGAATGTTAATCAGCTTTCTCTGAATACATCCACACTACTACCACGCCTACGCCGGTAAGTCATTCACTATCCAAACAATGACAGCCTAAATTGCGTCGTCGACACTACCGTGGCTGAGACTTTTTTATATTGTTCTCTTTTGCACTTGAAGCCATTGTAACCACTAGTGTCTCTAACCAAAAACAATGTTAGTGATGATGTTTTCAGGTGTTTATTTACAGAATACTACTTTAAGTTCGGTTAATCGATACTCTCATGTAACTTCAATCAATAAAGACTCAGGCGCGGATTAGCAAAGAGAGCCCGATTAAAATAGTTATACATTGTCATTCAAACAAACGATATTAACTGCGTTTCATGTGATGGTGATCGCTGACACTAATGATAATGTACAGCAAAAATTGAGGAAATTTGAGGCGCTAAGCAAAGAATGGGCGGTTTTTTTTTTGTATCTCTTGCACTCTTTCACTTACTAGGAAAGTCATTACCTATGTAATCAATTAGATCTTGATAATATATATTAGACGAATCACAGTTGCCTCAAGCTGAGTGGTCATTTTTGTCTTTTTTGAACCTACATAAGTTTCTGCGTTGAATCTCTACCGTTCAATGATTACTAAAAGCGAAATTTCATTATTACAGCGATTATGACATCGATGATGATCTTACCAGACTTCGGTCTGAACACGAACGATGTAAGATATTTGAAGATGAACTCAGTTATACGAGGAAACGGGCCGAATCGGCTCAAATATCTTGATTTGGAAGGTGAGATTTTTAAAGTGAATTGAGTTTCTCAGAACGAGGGGTGCGTGGATGAAAAATTGTATCGTAAGTGTGTAAGGTTAAGTAATTCGAGGGAATTCGTAGAATAGAACTGGTCGTTGATTCGACTTCGCGTTAAAAACAAAGCACGCTCTTTCTCACTCCAGGGTCGATAAATTGCTACCGGACTTGCTTGGGAGAATAAAAACACGTGGGCTATGTCATTGGAGAGACCAAATATGCATTACCACCTTTACGATGTTACTAGTCGAATGGTACATCCCTCAGTGACTTATTAGCAAAGAATGCTTCTTTTGAGAGGTCTGTGTGCAATTCAGACTCTTCTACGATACTGCTCATCTAAAACGAAATTACCTTACAAAAGTTGCCCAAAATTTCATCAAAAGTTTTTCACTCGTTTCCTGATGTGGCAACAACTCGTTTGGAATCTTCGAATGTCTTCTTTTGAAGATTCATCAAGTGGATTGATTTTAGTTTGAATTGGTTCTTGAACCTGAAAAATCTTCATCAAATTTTTCGAAGCTTATTGAAGTGTATAAAATAAGTGTTTAAAATATCGACAAATAGTGAATCCACAGTATAATCAGTAATAAATAATTATTCGCAGGACGCTGGAATTTGAGTGGAAACAGCGTGCCATATATCACATCTGCTTTCAAACACTTAGAAAATCTCAACTATGCTCGGATTCCATTTGAGGTGAGGGAGTTTTGAGAGGAATTTTCCTTCAAATGCAGCACATTGATGGACAAATGTACTAAGCAGCCTAATGAGATCTTCTACAATCACAGGAACTGAAACTATGAATGAGCGAAAAGAAACTTTTGAAAAGGAAAAGAAATATATTAGCGATCAATCGGAATTTATTTATTTGACCACCTCTTGCGGTGGTATGGTCTTATGATATACCCAATAAAGAAGAAAGGTGTGAAAAAACCCTTTGCGTCAGCCGGGATGCGGACCCAGATCTCACTCTTTCCGGGAGCGCGTACTGAGCCGTTGCACTACTGTCGGTGCTGCCGGGAAGAGTGAGATATGGGTTCGAATCACGGCTGATGCAATTGTTCTTGCACAGAACTCTACATTATTGGGTATATCTTAGCGATCGATTGAAGTTTTCAGTAATTTAACAGTTTTTACCATTATATATCTGTAAAGAATGATCTCTATTAGAGTGTGAAAAAATAACCGTGAAATTAGCAATTTAAAAAATTTCAAGGACATAACCGATCAACCACTAAATGCCATCGGAATGATTGGATGGACACCCACATCGCAACCAGTAAAGGGTGAGTCCAAAACACGAGACCAAAATGATTTCCAAGTTGCTCCAAATTTTCCTATGGAAAAAATGACAAATGAAAGCTTTGAAACCTTGAAAGTAGACGATCTGCATAGTAAGCATGAGAACACGAATGAGGAAAATGTAGAGCGAGCGGTTCGCTATTTGGTGTCACGTGAGTGCGGGCTGTCCTGAAAAGGTAAGTAGCGGACTGAGTCCATTCTGACCCGAAAACATCACATTCAAGTTTTTGTACTGTCTCAGCACTCTTGTGGTTATACTTTACCTTTGGTACGTTCTAGAAAAGCTGTAGAAGAACAGCTAGAAATTTTCTAAGTTTGGGTCAGAAGTCCTTTTTAAATCTTAAAGTTTCAACTAGAATTTTTTGTGCAATGACTTACCGAAAAGGGAAGAGACGGATTTTGTTATTTTGAATGATTTCTGAGATATCAATATTAGTTGGTTATTCCACACTTTTACCACAAATGCATCGTTATTCATGTTTTCGGTTAGTGCTGTTATTACAGACTACTTAATTTTAGATTCATTAAAGTGCCACAGAAGTCTCGTTTTCGAGTAAAAATGACTCATATGAGATGTGTTATAGCATAGAAAAAGTGGTGTGCAAAATGAGCATCAGCAGTGCAGCGGGTAAGAGCACATGCCCCCGGATAGAGTGAGATATGGGTTCGAGTTCCGCCTGACGCAAAAGTTTTGCACATCACTCTAAATCACTGAGCAGAACTACTACATGAGTTAATGTAGGGATTTATGAAGTTGAAAAACAGTCGAAAGTTGGTCGTGTTGTCTTACACAGCTAGAATAATACAAAGTAGCGTTACCTCTAAAGTGCGAAGCGCTTCAGTCAGAAGTACTCTGTTCAATACATTACTGGTTCGAACTCACAGCACGGCCAACTAATCCTTTCCTCTACAGGCACCGTCAATTTGGAACAAAATTGGCTGTGCGGATCGCAGAACTAACTTGTCACAACGGTGGCTCGCTGTGATCCGTTGTTTCCAGACATACTTATGATTCACAATGCACGCATGAGATGCAGTGCATGGTGCGTTCCATAGTGATAGATCATTGCTGGGAGTTTACCCTTTGCGTCTATCATCGTCTCGACAAATGAAACATCATGAAATACTTTCTTGGTACTCAATATTAATATAGGCCGGCTTAATTGGTAGTATGAGCTGTAGCACATTTTCTATTGCTTTGTTTTTCGCACATTACCATGAGATGGAAGGCGAATGTTGCTCATACGCCCATAAGTTCAACTTTAAGTTTCCAAGACACAGATCACTTACCAACAAGTGGTTAACAATTTATTGAAGAGATTTAGTAGCTAATTTTTAAGTTAATCATTATGATCAGTACTGTTGTAATCACGTTTTCCCTTGTCGTTAGAGTCACTTCATTTGTTTTGGATTCAACAGTCGAGAAGAAGACTGCGAAATTCCGGTTGCCTGTGTCAGTAATAGCGGATGACGACGTACCAGAGAGTCCACGAGAGAATATGCCGCACCGTTCTGCTGGATATGGTATGTTACTGCTCTAAATCACTGTTTTCCTGATGAGCAAACACGAGATTGTTAACAACAGAATTTTATTCAGTCCATCATTTGCTAACGTTCTTACGGTTTCGCCTTTTTCACAATCGAGAGTCAAATCGATATGCAGCCAACTCAATTAGACACTTTCATGACTTCAAAAAGAAAGCTTTATAAGTAAACTTTTTATTCGCATAGTGAACTATCGCATTGTCGCATAATTTGATTCGCATTTCGACACCTTTGTCGATTCCGCTGTTGGTTAATTGAAGAAATGAAATAGTCATTCATACGATCACCAAGTTTATTATTTCTCATACAAGACCCGTTATCACATCTTGTGTGCGCAATTCAGTACTCTTAGCATTCGACTTATTTTCGCCTGCTTGAACGACGTGGAATACTGGTTCAGCATGTCTTTTTGTAATCTCGAGGATAGCCTGGTTGTGGCATTCTACAGGGGGTTCATTATTGACTGCCGGAGAGTATTTGGGGGTGGAGATCGGTCCCGAGCCGCGCGGTGACGAGCATCACAGTCACTTGGCCCCATGACCCTTTGACTATAATCACTATCATGATTAAAAATATGCGACCATTTACTGGGCAAAAAGTGGATGCATTCTTCCCAAAAAGAATAAGATTGGCGATCAAAGAAATCGATGGGGTCAATTCTGAGCTGGTTGCAGTTTTTAAATTTTCTCTCCCACAGATGCTGCTTCAGAATGCGGTGGAGATAATAATATGATAGAGCTATATCAGGGCTATAAGGAGGATGTGGTACAGCGGTCTAGCCCAGTTTCTCCAAAATGTGGCGAGTCGACTTTGCAATGTGAGGTTGTCGATCAATGCACGAGATGTCTATTGAGATATGACTTTCCGGTTATCCATTTCACTCAGATGGCGAAAGAGGGTTCCGCGGAAGTACTAGCACTGCCACTAACTGCAAAATTTCCCAACATACACAGCCTTTGAGCAATAGCTCGATTTGAAGTGCAAGCAAACTAATAAGTTAATGGCGCGATAGAAATTTTGGGACAATCCAATAAGTTGGCGAAACAAATGGATCACTCTGCGTTCGTTTGAAACAGCACCAAAATGCGAAAGCAAAACGCTCTACTATGCATGCATAGGGCACAAAGCCATAATGGAGAATATCTCGAGATAAGGATCTATACTTGCTAACGAATCCAAAGGATTTACGCGAAACACTCCTAAAGCTTTCTGGATAGATACAGAAAATTCATAAATGAACGGCGAGGAGGAGTACCTCACGACTACACGTGACCTCACTCCATACCTCGGGCGGATTTTCCTGACCTGAGCTGAGCAGATTGCTCAACCGTGTAAAACTCCGTGCGGCTTGCTGCTATTCAGTGAATAACTGAAAGACTCAAAAACAGCAAGACGGTGAAGGCTTTGGAGAGGCTGTTTATTATACAAATGAAAGTTTTTATATCAATTTCATCCGTTAAGGCTATGAAAGAGTATCTCTGAGTGGACAAGTCGGTCAATTTGACGTTTTGAGGCTTTGAGGGATGTGAAAGCGCCAAAACCTCAGGCAATATCTATTTAATGAATCCTCCTGTTGGTAACTCTTGTGCTTGTTCTGCTTTAGAGCCATGTTCTACAAAGCTCGCCTTTTTTCTGGCTAATTTTTCTCTTTCTTCGGTACTAGAGCGAAAAATTAAACCCAAATAGAACGATGATATCAAAAAACCAATTTGCCGCTTTTTTACGTTTACTGACTTTGATGAACATAAAAATTGCGTTCAAAGGACACGATCTGAATACTAGTCAGCATGCTGTGATCAAGTACAGCGGTATGAGTTGAAGATCCAAAATTCCGTGGAAGAGACAATTGATGGAATGAAAATCTTCAGCTTTTTTATTGTAAATAATTTTTCAATGGAAATTTCAAAC
>JAHQIW010002214.1:0-41228 GCA_019055375.1 Parelaphostrongylus tenuis | reverse complement strand
ACTCAAAGAAGGAAAGATGGACTAAGTAATGGACATTTTTGTTGTTATGAAATTTCTCACAGCTACTTTGCAATTTCTGCTGCATTTATCGCTGACGTGCACCATTTTGACGCTCATATTTGATTGATTATAAGAGACGGCTATAGATATGGATGTGCTCAGCGTTGCGCGATTTTTGTTGTTTGATTAGGGTTTTTCTCCTTTTTGTGAAAAATTTTGTTTAATATGGCACGATTTTCTCTCTTCGCTCATACACTTTTGAAGCATGTTTAGCTTTTACGTCCGAAGCAAGCTTTAGTTTACTACGCAATCATACTGTTTTTGGCATTGAATCAAATATAAGGTGTACAATGAATATCGCTGCTTTAATCACCAAGTTTTGAATAAATACAATTACGCACAATATTTGATTGTCATCACAGCTATTATGAAATGGGAAGCATTGGATAGTTGGCTAATAATGATTGTATTAATTTTTACCTGTCAGAATCATTTATTAGCACTATGAGGATTATTCATCGTCAGAACTTTTGCCACTTATTTTGCATAATTTATGAAGTTTGTAAGTTGACTGCTTTGAAACCGACACTATCTACCTTCCGCAAGTTCTAACAACTCAAAATAACGCCAATGTGTTCACGTGCAGATTGTTATAGCTGTCCAATAGTAAATTACAGCCTTCTGCTTCCCATGGGCATCATCCACATTCACCTCTTGCACACAGTATGTCGAGTACTCATTCGTAGATCATTTATACAAAGAGGAGCGGATTACTTCTTTATACGGTGGAGCTATGTGGAGAAAACCACAGACTTACTTAGAAAGCTAGTTAGACCTGCATATTTCTCGTTTGTTAGTTGTTGTCACTCAATATTCGCTTTCTTCGAAGGTGTGCCTTCGGAAGTGGTTGCCCGCGGAAAATGCGAGTCAATATGACCTCCTGAAGTTTTGGTGGAAGGGAGAGCTCTGAAACTTCACCCAGTAATGCATGACGATGTGCCAAATACACCAATTGAACTGTGATGAAGAGATGGTTGGCAACTGACAGCTAAAGGTATCATCAAACTCGCCCGAGATTGTTAACATCTCTGCGGCATCTCTTTCATGTTGGCCTTTCTAGCACTTTTAGAGGAGAGGTCACCGGTGTTATGTAATACACTGTGATAACTCCACATTTAGTCCTGATACCATATTTTGCAGTTTTTTGCGAAGTATTAGCCTGATTCCACTTAGGTATTAGCTAGGGTAGAACGCGGCACTATGAGAACATTCAATTGAGTCTGTAAGAAAGGTCAAAGCCTCTTACATTTACCAACCGTAATCCATCAATTAAAAAAGCTGTGATAGCACAATGTCAATGTACGTTGGGCTACCACCGCATACGTCTCCTCTCCCGCTACAAAGTAGGGGTCTGTGGGGCGTGGGCCACTGAGGAAGAGGGCGATGCCTTCGAAATACGTGTATGGCTCTGACCTAATAACCTCGATAAGGCTCTAACATTCTAACAGATTATCTAATGCTTACCGTTGCCTCACAAAGGAAGTCACACTTTCTTATCAAGGGACTGAAACAAGGTGGAGATGACGGAACAATACGCGACTGAAAAATCGACGCTGAAGATAAACAAATTTGTATGATCTTAGTAACGCATAATTATAAGGAAAGGAGTTTACAAAAATGTTTATTGGTGTATAACGCAAATGTTGTGATAATTCAGAATGTGCAAATTGTTTGTCATTTGCAGCAAAATTAGCATTGTAATAATGAAATCTTTCGTGATAACTTGATTAATGACTTTATTAAAGTGCGAAATGTGGGGAAGTAAAGAGTGACTATGAAAAACAGGCGTGCCAAATGGAATGCTCAAAGACGCTCTGCAAAAAATATGTAGCCAAAGATACAATCAGACGAAATGAGCTGCTGCAATCTTCTATCAGTCCTGGTTGACAAATGGGAGGTACGTGTCTGAAAGGTATCAACATTGATTCCAGAGTTGGTAGAAAGTCGCAAGGTACTGCGCAAGGCACCATGTGCATCAGCTCCATCTCCGGTGTGAATCAGCTCCAAGAATGGGTGATTAGTTCACACCATGGCGCATCCCTCACAGGTTGATTAGCACCGATAGATCTATCTTTCATGCTGCTCATAAAGAGTAAGCCAACTACCCTGCAGTGCAAGAGTTAGTTAATCAACGATTATATTTATGTTGCAGAGTTGTGTGGTACTCAGCTCATACTCCATCCATTTTGTCTCTAGAAATCGTAGCAGTAGTTTTCTTCCAGCTTGACAGAGTTGGCGAAATCAATTTTTGATCCTCAAGTCAAATACGGAATAAAAGAGGACGAATATGTCGTTCCACCGGTCCTCCCTTACGAAATCCGACGTGCTATATCGTCGGTGAACAACAAAACAACGCCCGGTCCAAACAGGGTAGACCAGAACATCTGAAGAATCTGCCGTCAGTTCTCATCAACACCCTGGCTCGGTTCTTCACTCGCTACCTGTCGGAATGCAAGGTCCCTATTAAGTGGAAACCAGCAAGACCGTATTGTTGTTCAAAAGGGAGACCTTCACGACATAGGCAATTATCGCCCAATCTGCTTGCTGTCCGTTGTCTATAAACTCTTTACTCGAGTCATCCTAAACAGGATTGACAGAACACTGGACGAAGGACAGCCATGCGAACAAGCAGGGTTCCGAAAAGGATTTAGTACCATGGACCACATCCACACGATTACAAGACTCATTGAAGTTTCACGAGAGTACAAACAACCACTCTGTCTCAGTTTCATCGATCTGAAGAAAGCCTTTGATTCAGTGGAAACAGAAGCGGTTATAGAGGCTCTGGATAACCACGGTGTCCGTACTCGGTACATAATGATTCTTCGTGAGCTTTATAAAGTTTCACGACCGAAATATCGCCATTCTACAACAATATCACCATTGACGTAAGAAGAGGAGTTTGACAAGGCGATACAGTTCGCCAAAACTATTCACCGCCACCCTACAAAACATCATGCGAACATTAGAATGGGACGAAATGGGAGTGAAAATTGACGGTCGACAATTAAACCATCCTCGCTTTGCTGAAGATATCGTTCTCACAACACCAAACATCAGCCAAGCGAAACGAATGTTGACCGATTTCGATAATGCCTGTGGAAAGATTGGTCTTCAACTGAATCTAACGAATACAATATTCATGAGGAACGGATGGGTTTCTAATGCCCCATTCACGCTCAACGGAACGGCAATCTGCGAATGCTCCAGTTACGTCTATCTAGGTCGTGAAATCAACATGATGAACGACCTAGCTCCAGAGTTGAGCAGGAGAAAACGAGCGGCTTCGGGAACGTTTAAGAGCATCGAAGATGCACTGAAGAGGACAAAGAACATACGACTCCATGCCCACCTTTTCGACTCGACAATTCTCCCTACCTGACGTATGCAGCAGAAACCTGGTCGCTACATAAGCAGGTTGAAAGTTCACTTGCCGTTATCGAACGCGCAGTCGAAAGGTCGATGCTAGGAGTATCCCGTATCTCGCAAATGAGAGAAAGGATTCGAAGTTCCGACCTACGTCAACGATCGAAAATCAGAGACGCCGTTCTACATGCCAGGATATCAAAAATAAGGTGGGTCGGACACGTGATGTGCTTCAACGACAACCGATTGACGAGAGCCGTTACCAACTGGATTCCTTGGGACATCAAGCGCTATACAGGAAGACCACTGACCCGTTGGTCCGATTTCTTCACGAAAGCGATAGAAGAAAGATATGATGCTTAGCGAATCTCTAGAGCGAGGAGGACCCACTGGGCTACTCTTGCACACGATAGGGAAAAATGGAAGAGTCGCTGGTACTCGCTCGAGTCACTTGACGTTCAACGGGACGACAAGTGATACAGGTGAACTCAAATACGACTTGCCACGGAAGCCATATGTCATATGAACCCGTTAAATAAAACACGTGAATCATGATGAGGAACATCAAACCTTTCTTTTTACTAAGGTTGAGCAGAAAGCTGTGAAAAATTTTCGAATTCTTGAATGCCTTTATGCACGAACTGACAATAAAAACTAGAATAACTATCTTCAGAATTACAGACCACCATTGTCTCGACATCCTGCCATCGCTCGCGTTATTCCGGATCTTCTCGAAGTACCATTCCGGCTCACTCGAATCGAAACTCTTAACATGCTTCTTCAACTTCATCAAATCCTTCAGATAGACGGTCATCAAAAAAGTGTTGCATTGATCGGAAGATAACATAATTTGATGGAGCAACGTCTGCACTGTAGGTGGGGTGCGAAAGAACTACAAAGTCGACCAACTCTTCAGACTTGTCCTTGTTCTTCTTGATCATGTGCGATTTGGCATTGTTTCTTATGTACAGTATTAACGGCGATCGACATGAAAAATCTGAATAATAGGTCGGATCATGTAGAAAGCAACATAAATGCATCACGGATGTTAATGTTTTGCTGGACTTAGGCGATTGATGTTTCATCAATAGTAGAAGTACAATCGAAATCTGCTCTCACTTGAAGACGACGCCAAAATTACTGGGGGTATTCAGAGTGCCCGTCTCTATAGCATGAAAGTGAGAACCGGTAAGAGGAATGTGATAAATAACAAACCCGTTCAGGTAAACTCATTCGTGATCGCGCCAGTGAGCAATGAAGCTATCCTCTTTTCTAGTCAGTATAGTACCTTTGTTGATAGCAAAAAGAAATGGATGTTGCTTTGCATAGTCTCGTAGTTCTTATAGGCACTTAATTCTTATACTGATCTTGCTTGAAAAACTTTTTATACTTGCAAGCAATGGCGTACTGTAGATGTTCGCTTCATTTCATAGTAATTTTAACATGAAGCATTCAACATCTTACTTGAGAAACTCAAAAAACTGGAAATTTTTGTCAGGACGATCTGTTTGCGATATAGAAACAAGAACATTGTAAACTAAAAGTTAATACTTCATCGTAATGGCAATCATAGATAACAGCAACCCACGAATATGTCGACAAAGTACAAACAAGTGAAATCACACAAAGGTGTAGGTAAAAAGTTCAAGTGAATTGATTGAGAGAAGATAGGCAATGTTTGCTGATTTGCGAAGATTAGTGTCTATGACTAGTATTGACATTCACAAGAAATTATGAGGAGTGTAAGAATGTAAAAGCGTATACATTGTATTTTAACGCAGACTTCAGTGTTCTTCTTTCTGGTTCGTTCCATAGTGTTCTTCGTTGGTTGGCTCAGCTCAGTAGCGCGCTTCATTGGCTCAGCCCTGCGCCGTTCTTCTGGTTCTAGAGCGTTCATCACTGGTTGATTCACTTCAAGTGCCCAATTCTTGAGAGGACTTACAAGATTCCCTGTCAGCTTCTCTATATCCATAGACTATTTCCTAAACAGAGAGACAATAAGAAGTGATGAGAAATCAAAATATAACTTCGAAGTCTTAGTAGCATAATGTACGCGCAAGCGTTGGAAATAAGAATCAATTCAGTGAATTCTCACGGAAGTGAGGTTTATTTTGGCGCCCAGGAGCATCAAAACTCGTATCAGACAGTGCAGTGAAGTCACCTGGACGTTGGCACTGTTTGCACACGTAGATACCTAAAGTTTAAACGAATAGTCATTTTCCGTCTGTTTACCGATAAAATATTTAGTAGATATCACTAAAATCATACGCATTCCCCACGATTAAATAACGTTTCAGTGGAAACTGTGATTAGATTGTGACTATTTGGACAAGCTTTAGTATATCTACACTCAAAAATTTGACTGTTTCCGACATATTCAAAGAGGGTTCCAAAAAAGAAATGTGCTGGAGACTTTCCACTTTTAGATAGAATTTCTACTCTATATTGTTCCACTTGAAGGTATATTCTTTACTTAAAAGTTACTCTTAAAATAGAAATTTCACATACCTCATAGGGTAACAATTATGTGAAAATTGTTGGCACGGATTGGCATTTGGGTGGCGAAATAAGGTAGTAGGATTGAAACGCATTTCAATCTACAAAGTTCAGATTAGCTTGGCATTATTCTTGCATTAGAAATTTCACATACCTGATATGGATGCATTTGGGTGAAATAATACTGGCACAGCTTTGAATTTTTGTGGCGACATAGGTTAGTCGTCATCAAAAAGCAATTTGATCTGCAAAAATTCGAATTAATTTGACACAAGGTTGTAAAGCGCTCGAGTAAACGGAAGACGCATCTAAAGAAATAACATCAAATATATGTATACTTACATAGATTTAAATTCATATGCCATAAAGTATCGGGCCTGCCCTCCCAGATCGTATCTTTCTTTCGTAGAATGTATTTTTTTCATCGCTTCATTTACCTCGTACCATAGCTTTTTCAGTGTGTTGGCCTTGATACTCTAACATTTCATTCGTCCTCTCGATTGCTTCGTGCTTGATTGCTTCATCTTTTTCACGGATATCGTAGAATACCGGTTGAGCAAGTCTTCTTGCAATTAAGCGGATAAGCAGATCGAAACATTTCGAGGGGCGCTCGCTATTGATTGCCGGAGATTGTCGAAGGCGGCGGGGTTCAGTCCCACGTCGAGCCACGCCGATCAACACTATTCACTCTACCACAAGTCACTTTAGGTACATTATTTTTTAATTCATTATTTATACGATACAACGTTCTTCTTGAGAAAAGAACGCTTGCCGCTGCTTGTGGCCTCTCCTTCCAGTTGCTTATGCTTACGAATTCACATCAAAATAAACTAAAAACCTGAGCAAAATAGTTCAGGGCTCATTACCCTGAATTTATTGCAAGCAATCTGCTGTTATTGTTATATTCTGTAGTTCTCATAAACCCTATGTCTTTTAGCTTCTGTGGACAGATCTTGTCATCAATATCAACTAGTTTAATTTAGAAATAAGATAGTTCTCCCACATAAAAGAAAACAGTTAAAACTTCTTCATAAAAAATAAATAATAGATGATAAAATAAAAATATAACAAAATAAATAAATAAAAATCAGATCATATAAAAAATAAAAACCAGTTTTACAACTAGCGGATCAACATAGATTATGATATGAAAAATTTTTCACCAAGTGATACTCACGAAGCGATCTGCAAAAACAGGACAAAGACCTCACATACGAGGAGCCGTGACATTGAAGACAAAGTCCGATAATAATGTAACATGTTTTGAGCTCTTAGGTCTAGTGCTATAAAGATACCTGTTTCGTTCTATTGCGGACTCATCAGTAGCACCGTCCGGTTCAGCCGATCTCCTGAGATTGAATATCCTCTGAAAGGAATCGACCCCGAGAGGATTATTTGATTTTAGGGGATCGGCTGAACCTAGGAAGGGTGCTACTGATAAGTCCCAATAGGGCGAAGCAGGTACCTCTCTAGCACTAGACCTAACAGCTCAAAACATGCTACATCCTTATCAGATTATATCAGCTTGATCGGGTCTATGAAAAGCGGTAGATGGAAGAGGTATAAAAGGCAAAGTTAGTTCTGAGTTAATAATACTTCCTGAAAAGATACGCTAAAAACAGATGAAAGCAACCGACTTTTACCCATTCGCGACGGTATTTCGATTATCATCGATTAATTCAGTATCACACTAAAACATGAAGCAGGTGGATTTCGATGAGGTTGAATGAAGCCTTCAATGTCACGCACTATCGAATACAGAAGCTCATCTTGCAGTCTAGAAGGGTACATTGTTAACAGTCCTTTCGAATCAGAATACATCCAGCCAAGTGCCTTTGATGAGATATTCTCTAAACATACTATTTCCAGAAAAAAAGCTCTGTATGAATAACAAGCCTCTAGATACTTGCCATATCCTCTCTGCATCTTGATCAGCCGTCCTACGTCGCTTTGGACTGGCAGAGAATTACATTCGCTCTTGTCAGTTACGAATAATGCAGAAATGGATTCTGGAACAAAATTCAGTTAACAGACGAAACTTCAAAGCAGAAGTCATAGTGACATAAGAAGCTATCTCATAGATTTCAGTAACACTTTACAGGTTCGAATATAATTCGAACAGCTACCTCAGTCTAAATCTAACATCTGTCGAAACTATGCTTTCGCAAATTTTTGCTGTTCCATGAACTTCGAAAACATGTCGAATTGCTGTTGAGGTATACAATTCAATAATTACTGCTTTAGATCAGGACGAAGTAGGGTCTTGCCCCACTCTGGTTCTCGAAGGAGTTAGAGTGGTATACAGATTAGACTGTACCAGATCTGAAGTTAGGAAACATGAAACATCGATACACACAAATTATTGGTAACAGCAAAATGGCACACATGCCATGAGGCGTTAAAAATCTTCCATACCCCATACATTTTGCTTATCGCGTAAAGATTTAGAGAACAAGGAAGATCCTTCCACATCCCATGCGCTCTAACTATGCGTGAAAGAACATTCACGCCGCTCATTCGATAGCGATAGCACTTAGAGGGAAGAAGCACTGTGATAGAGTTTTAGAACAAGTCAAAATTCAGCACCAGAAACTAAGTTCAAAAGGGCAAAACAGGACAACTGATTTTTGCTAAAGTTTGAGTTTTTGTAATTGGCAGTAGTAGTGTATAGGAGCTGCACAATAGCGTCCTTGACAACACAGCTTTACCTGCTCGCTAAAAATCTTCACTGAATTCCACTTTCGTGTTGACACGATAAAAAGCCATATGAAAGACAAATACCATCACCTGAGCACGAGACCTACAAAAACATTGGCTTAGTGAATTGGGGAATGTTTTCATTCGAAGCCACCATATTCTACCATTAAATTATTGAAATATATACGATACCAATGTTAAGAAAAAATCAGGCAATCGGAAAATCGGGAAAAATAGTGACAAGACCAAGATGGGGCGAACTTGGTGTATCGAAAAGAAGTTGTGATAGCAAACTTCAAAAATTACCTCAGTGAACGCTTTTTCCAGAAATTTTATCGAGAAGGGGTGATTACACTACCGCGAGGAAACGACTTTATTGAGAGCATTCTCGGTTATGCGATGACAGCACTCCCTTTTCGGCCTCTAAGTGGATCGATCTTCGCAAGTGAAAGATGATGATCAGTTCTCGTACAGAGTTCAGATTGTACTGAGGCGTCGAAGCAGTGCCATTGTTTGTCTCTTCCGTAACTATACGACCGACTTTCGCACGATTCGTGCCGTTGGGAGACCCCTAGGTCTATCGGTCATTCGATAGTGCAAGTCAAAGCAATCTGAATGGTCTTTCTCATTCTTGAAAAGCCTTCTTATTTCACTGAGAGAGCAAAAATAAAATCCTATTCTCATTGAAACATTTCTCTCTGAACAAAGTTTTTTCTTTGGAGTTTTAGTAATCAGTCGATAGAATGAATCTTAAGGATTCCAATAATTTTATTTGCTTTCGAAATGGAGACGCATTACGCTGTAACATCCAAAAGAAAACTGGATTCCGCGAAACTGAATCACTTTTCTTATCCGCTCCTCACCTTGATGGTTTGGAAAAAATGTAATTTTCAGTCGATTTCAATGTACAAGTAACCATTTGATCGTTCAGATCATAAGAAATTTAGTGGTGTACTCCATTTTCAAAAGGACCTTGTTGTGCTGAAAGAGCAAGAATAAAACTTTGTTTCTCGTTAAAAGATTCCTCGCTGACAAGGCCTCTTTCTCATAATTTCTAAGTACTTCATAAAAACCAAAAAAATCGGGTTTCGCACTCGATGCTTTTTTCCAGTTTTGCAAAGCCTAATCCTCTTTTGGCTGTTACAGCGTGATACGGGGTCGGTATTCAAAACTAAAGAGATCACTGGAATTCCTAAAATCTGATTTATCGATCAAATCCTGAAATACCAAAGGAAAAGCTCTGCTCAGTGAGAAATATTTGCATGAGAAACAAAAATTCATTTTTGTTTACGCGACAAAAAGGACTTTTACAGCTGAATGACAACACCAAATTTTTTATGATCTGAACTATCGAGTGGTTACTCGAGCATAGAAAATGACTAAAAATGCATTTTTTTTTTGAGGCATCAAAGTGAGGAGCGGATAAAAAAGTAATCCAGTTTTGCGAAACCCAATTTTTTTTTCTGGCCGTTACAGCGTAATGCGTGCTCCGTTTTGAAAATTAACCAAATCATTAAATTCCTTAAGATTTGGTCTATCGACTGATTGCTAGAACTCCGAAGGAAAAGATTTGGTCAGCGAAAAATCTTTCAATGAGAAACAAAATATTATTTTTGTTCTCTCAGCGAAATAAGAAGGCCTTTTTGAAGATAAAAAAGCCATTCAAATTGCTTTGATTTGTGCTATCGAAAGATTATTTGAACATTGAAAATGACTAAGGAATACGTTTTTCCCAGGGGGTCGAAGTGGCGCTTGGCTAACGGAAATGATCCCTTTATACTACGGAATCCTCATTACCACGAAATTTTGGTGGGTTGTTATTAAAGGGATTTCTATAAACGTAGTTTAGGTGCAAAAAAAGGATCAAATGTCTTCGAAATTCCTTTTTTCTATTATGAAAGCCACATTCTTGAGAAAATGCCTTTTCTACTCTTCTCATAAAATGCATGCTTCTGAGCAATACTTAACACAATGCTGATATTTAACAGCTCATAAATACATTCATCAGCAGACAATAATCCGTACTTACAACATCGAACAAAAGCGCTTACAAATGTCACAAATCCTTAGCAATACATAACTATCCCTCGGTACTTGTCCATTATTTCCACACTGTTTAAGTCCTTGGTAAGAACGCGTTCTTTGCCTTCATTCGCTTCTATTTGAAGTGTAAATAAGCATTCAGAAGTGAAATCAAATGGATTCAAAAAGTACGTCTTATTTCTCAGATAGCTTGCTTTTTGCGCTGTTACAGTCACAGCAAAATTTTGTTCCACATTTAAGCATTTCTCGCCGAACAAAGTTTTTTCTATAAACCTTCAAAAACCATTCGATAGCGCAAATCTCAACTATTTCAAAGAGCTAGTTGATTTTTAACAAGTTCTTAGAGCGCTGTAACAGTAAAAAAATTGGGTTTCGCACTTCAAAAGGTGGGATTTTGTGATGTTGGCCCAGGTCACCACCCTTCCTGCAACGTATCGATTAACTGCAAAACGTAATGTTCTTTTGACTGTTACAGTACAACAAGGAATTCTTTTCAAAAACAAAGTTATTGTGAGAATTACCGCGATTTAAGCTCCCGAAGACCTTGTCAAGAAGGAAATGCTTTAGTGCAAAAGATATTTTTATTTTTACTGCTAGATTTAGGAAACCATTCTGTAATAAACTATACTTCGAAATCGTCGAGATTTCAAAAATCAATTGGTTATAAGAACTCTTAAAAATAGAAAGAAACGTGTTCCAAGAGGTCAAAACAAGGTGCGGACATCGAACGAGATCCATTGCAAAACCTAATATTCTTTTGACAGTTCCAGCGCTTAAGCAGTCCTTTCCAAACCAAGCATACCGTTGAAATTATCAAAATTTGCTCTACCTAATAATTATTAATTGATGAAAGAACTTCCATCCGACGAAAAATGACTGAAGGTGGAAGACAAATTATCTTCAACTATTAAGCACAAAAAATAGGCTATTTGATAATTAGATTATGCCGTTAAATTTACTTAATTTTAACTACCAAATAAGCCAAAAACTTTTACAAAAGTAAAAAACACGCTTTTAGCAAAAAGCTCAAAGTGGAAGTGAAGGAAGTAACGAAAGAGAACCGCATCCCTCCAACTCTTCTCCTCATACCATTGAAATGGATAAAGAATTCGGACGAATTTACGCACTGATCTGAGAATTAGGAATTTTAAGTACACTAATAATCAGAAAAATATTTAGATTTATTGATGAGATGGGATTACATGCAAAAAGCAGCACTATTTTTAACGACTATTCATTGTTTTCCTATTTTAAGCCATCATGATGAGCTTTATGTACTTCATACAATAAACTGTATGGAAAATGGAAGAAACAGAAGATGAATTTGATTGAACTGAGGGCAAGTATAAGCAAAATATCACAGAAGTGTTCGTTAAGGGTTCGAAATATAGCCTTTTCATTAATTTTTGGCTTTCCTTTTTGAAGTGTGAATAATAAATGGAGTAATTACGTTATTTCTAATAAAAAAAGCTTACTGAAATCCGTTTTATCATATAAGTGATATTCTTCACCTGCTGGCTCGACTTCGCAATGGTCTTCATTGGATGGCGTAGTTCTAAGTGTACATCACTGGTTGCACTTTCACTTCGAAAGCATGTCGAATTGCTGTCAATGTATAGAATTTACTAAGCGTCACCTTAGATAAAGACGAAGTAGGGCTTGCTTCACTCTCGTTCTTGAAGGAGGTGGTGTGATACAGAAATGATCCGACTTCATTTCTAAGTTAGAAAACAACAGCATCGACGCATGAAACATTGGTAACAGCAAACTTTCATCACTATCAGTATCACCACTATCACTATCATCACTACCACTGTCGTCCCAATCACTTTCACGATCATCTCTATCAACGGACAGACGTGATTTGTTGGGGCGGGGCCAGTGAGTGTGGGGCTCGGCACGCCTTCTGAATCCTGATCCTCAACCGGTTGAGCTGGTACATTTCATAAAACCTTCGAATTTGACCTTTTTTTGAGAACACGCTTAAAACAAGATAACAACGATTTGTTAATATGTGGGGGTCTCCTCTGCAAGGGATCACCTCAGACGAAAGGCACCGTAAAATGATGAGGCTGGAAAGTCGAAACACTTGTCCGCACTGTATAAGTATAAGTGACCATAAAAACCTCATGATAGACCAAAAATACATTGTCAGATAATATGCTTTGAGCGAGGTTTCAAAAAACAGTCGAATGTGAAGGCTTCAAAATCGTTGCTCTCATGGAGTTAAGATGAGAAAGAGCTCCCAGCTCCACGTCAGCAACTCTACGATATTTCTTTTTTTGGACCAGCTTTTAGGAATCGAGTAAATGAGGAGACATCAAAAACTATTCAGCACTTTCAGCGCATATTTGGTATACCGATGCCGAATAAATGCAGTGAGTCAACTAATTGTTCCGTTCATTATTACTTGAGCCAACATGTCGTGTAGTGTGGTATGGGTTCTTGTACAGTGTAAAGCGTTAAAGCGTTTGCTTTGATACCTCTCTGTAGGGAGAGCAAGCTAACGAGAGGACTGGCTATGAAAAGATTGAAAGATGACGGGTGCCCGAATGACGAGACTGTAAGGTCGATACACGTGTATCGGGCTGTACAAGAGCCCATTACCAGACCACATGGCATGTTGGTTCAAATAATAATGATGGGACTTATTGAAGTTCGAGCGTGGTCTTAATAAAACACTCGAAATAAAGGTATAATATATGAAAATACCAGCCAAAGAGCAATGGAGTGTGCAACACTGTAAGTTCGGTAATAATTTCACTTGACTTACAGTGTGAATCGTTCGTCTTCGAATATCTGTAGGGTGAGTAAAGCTGTTGTGACGAGACTGTAAGGTCGAAACACGTGTATCGCGCTGCACAAGAGCCGAATACCAAACCACATGACATGTTGGCTCAATAATAATCAAGAAAAAAATGAAAAATTTTTGTCCAACAAAAGGTGTCATTTTTTTATTTACTGCCAAATAAACAAAATGAACCTTTACTATGTCGCTTTATGCGTAACAATAGTTTCCATGATGCTATTTACTAGATTTCAGCAAAACAGCGATCAAAATCATAATTGTCAAAAACAACATTTACCAAGTGTGCCAGCATTCCTTTCTAAATGACGTTATTATTGTTATAACTAAGAGGCGAAACGATTTCTTGAAGATACCAAAGTAGAAGTATCGACCTTCGGAACAAGAAGAAGATAAAGAGTGTTCGTAGAAAAATGGACCAACACTCAACGTGTCCCGCCCCCGAAAGGAAAAAACCTGTTATATAATTCTACAAAGATCCGAATTTGCGAAGTACATTGATAATTTGAAAGTGTTGAAAGTTGTAGATGAGGTGGTAATGCATGCAGTGACAAGGTAGCATCACCGTCTTAATGAAGCTTTTTTTTTATATTCAGACACTATAAAACTTGTCTAGTACGTGAAGCAAAGGATGTTCGAACTGAAAAATTTCTGCCGCATTATTAGATTTCAAAAGTATAGAATGACAGTATAATAGATTATTTGACTATGTGTCATTTATGGATGAATCACAATTTGCAAAGACTGACTATGACTTTTATTACATCTCTCTGTACGAGGAGACGACGACGAGCCCCACAAGAATCACAAGTGAGCAACATAATAGATGGAAATATTCTCATTCAAATTTGATTTAGTTCGCGTAATGTAGAAAAAGTGCAATAAAAGTGTAATATTTGCTTATTTGGATGCCCTGAGATAACGGAAAGTCGAGGCGGCAATGTTCACGAGAGCCTGGATTTGCAAGCTGTAGAATGCTCACCGTTGTCTAAAATAAAGCTCTCACAGAAATGAGCGAGGCACTCTGCTATAGCCTGCATTGACTTAACAGAATATAGCTAACTAGTAAGAAAGACTTTATGTTGTCAGTGGAGCCTCCTCTAGATTATCGATTTTAGAGGCGAATTGAGTTATTAGATAATTCAGTAGAGCCATTCCTTGCACTATATTGCCGCCGTTCAGACTAATTGTTTGAAATTTTGTGAAACTAGATAAACTTTTCGAATCAAATCACTGAACACCACAGTTCTTTCGGAAAATCTAATAGGTTAATAGGAAAGAAAGTACGGGGGCATTTCAATACCCTACTATCAACAGAATCCCGACGAGGAGGTTGATAGAAATTGCAGAGATCTGCGAACGAAACTCTTAGAACTCTTATACACTCTCGCGCAAAAAGGTTTCACTCAAACCTCACAAAACTACAAAAGCGTAGAACTGAAGAGGCTCGCAAGTTGATAAGGTAAAAAAGGATAAAATTAATAGTTAGTGATAAGTGTGGAGAATTTGCAATGATTTCTTGACAGTTAGATATCGCAATAACGAAAAAGCATCCCAAAAATGGCTTCATTGTTATTTGAGCCAACATGACATGTGGCCTGGTAATGGGCTCTTGTACAGTCCGATACATTTGTTTCGACCTTATAGTCTCATCAGTCGGGTATAATCTGTCTTACTTTCATTCTTTTTAGCCAATCCTCTCGGGAGTCCCGACTCTCCCTACAGCGAGATATCGAAGACGAACGATTTACACTATAAGTCAAATGAAATTATCACCGAACTTACAGTGTTGTACACTCGATTGCTCTTTGGTTGGTATATTTATCATATCATACTTTTATTTCGGGTGTTTTATCAAGACTTCGCTCTAATTTCAATATAATTGTTCATCTCAAAGATGCTTCGCTTTACCAATCATCTTTTATGAAGGAATTCAGGAGGCAAAACCGCAAATTAAAAAACGAGTGGGTCCATAGTGGCAAAAGCGGACAGATTTAAAACCATTTATCATTTCTCAATTGAAAATCCGATCACCAACATGTCCCACCTTATTCTCACTTATCAAAACACATAGGTTAGTATCCATTGATGATCTAACGTCTAACGACCCATCTATATTCAAAGTTAGACCCATCATCAGCTGTGTAGGCGGACCGACGGATAGGATAGCATGGTTTCTAACTTCAATAGCATCCTCGTTGCTAGGACACATTCCAGCACATCTGATGAACACTAAGACGTTCTTGGACCGTCTACGTAACGCGAATACAAACAACGTGTACGTAATGAAGTCATTCGACGTCATTGCTCTCTATACCAAAGTGTCGAATGACTCTGCTTGTAAGCCACACACGAGCTTCTTATACATCATCACGGAGGTGTAAACATGTATGGCTTGCCGATTCAGCAGTTCGCGGTTCCTTTAAAGGAGTGCCTGAACTGCTCAATCTTCAGTTGAGTCTGGGAAGTACTCCGCTCAAATGAGAGGGCTGGCAATGGGGCAGCGACTGGCGCCCAATCTGGCTGTTGCCTTTATGTCAAAGTGGAAGCATCAGTGATGGATTTCGGCCATTACTCTGTTGTAGGTATATAGATGATTATTTGCCTACCTGTTCAATCAAAAGGAATTGAATAATTGTTTTAGGCTGTTGAATGAACAGTCAGAGGATATAAGATTCACCCGTAAGACACCAAAAGATAATTGGCTCCCTTTCGTGGACGTGGAAATAAACTTGACCGAGAACGGCTACATAACAAAGCGGTACCGAAAGCCAAGTGATAAGATTATCCTGGTTCGCTATCTCTCCTCACATCCCTCATATACGAAAAAGGAGTTAGTAAAGAACATGTTTCTAAGAGTTGCCATCGTGTGCACCGGAGAAGGGCAGAGGGTAAATCCGTGCTCGGGAAATAGCCATTTCTGATGGATACGATTTCGTGACCCTTCGGGTTGGGTTTAGAGGAAACAGCACTCCTCCGAACAAAAATTCGAATAAACGGAGTATCACTTTATCCTCCCGTTCTATTCAGATAAGATAAGTAGAGCTATGAAACGCTGTTTGAAAAGAGCAGGTTCAGAGCAATTGGTAGTTATTACTGATATACCACCAAATATTTTAAAGCGCAAATTAGTTTGAAACCGCTTTATCACCGTCTCTGTATAATGAAAGAGTGTAAATTATGTTCTAACGGCGTAAACGATGATTGCATGAGCGTAGAAACAGTTTACCTATCTCATGCAAAGCGTGCAACGATAAATATCCCTTTGCGGACGATGAGGGTCATTATGACCGTCAGCTGGGCGCCTTTCGGACGGTTACGAAGAGTAGGGCGTGCTCCAATACAAATTCGGGTTGGTTAAATTCTTAGAGGGACATAGTCATCGGAAACTAATAAAATATTGCTGATGAAACTCTTGTATGAATGATTTCAGCAAGATTAACACTTTTGCCGCTAAAAACCTTTCTCTTTCATATGAAAATCCACGTACTTGCGAAAAGGTTTATATTCCAAGTTGTTAGTTAACATTTTCTCCTATCTTCTTCATATTTTTGCAGTCATTCGATAGCTTGAGAATTCTGATTCTAATGCTGAGCTTGTTGCTTGAAAATACTTCCACAATACGTTCAAAGAATAAATAAAAGATGACGGTTTGCACTCACAATCCAATTTTCTAACTCATAGAGGATTCAAAAGTTTGACTTTCTCTGAACCTCGACATAATTAATTGATATATGAAAATCGAGAAAACCTATCTTGATTAGCTGACGCGAGGTTGTTATATTAGTCGGAGTAATTCGGCTGACGTTTCGGCGATCCGCCTTCTTCAGAGCCGGGGCGTATGTAGTATTAGTCTGACTGATTTTCTAATAATCTATAATTTATAATAATCTATTAGTCAGGCTAATACTACATACGCCCAGCCTCTGAAGAAGGCGGATCGCCGAAACGTCAGCCGAATTGCTACGACTAGTTTACCAACCTCGCATCAGCTAATCAAGATAAGTTTTGTCGATTTTCATATAACATAGAGGATTTTTTTCTGGATTATATAGTTAGATTTCGACTCTTATGAAGTTTTTTGCTGAAAAAAAATTCATATTAAAATTCGTACAGAACCTTCTAGAGCACTGTTTTTTTAGGTATCTCATAATAGCGGCGCTCACTTCGCCTGTTCTCAAAGGTAGTATAAGAGGCACTTAGTATTTTGTTATGATAGTGAATAGTAAGGTACCTCTTATACTCCTTTTATAACGGACGAAGTAGGCACTGGTATTAGATGATGCCTGAAAAAACCGTGGTTTAGAAGATTCTGCAGGAATTGTACAAATTCTCCCTGAAACACTTCTTGGTCAACTAGTCGGAAACCGCTTGTATGACCGTCTAGTTAATACTAAGAACTGCGTTATTTGTCCCAACGGTAGAGAAGGCGACTGCGTGAGCATAGGTACGATATACTTTATCTCTTGTAAGACATGTAGTGACGAATACGTTGGCGAAAAAGGCAGATCACTTCACATCCGCGTAAAAGAACACCTAGCCGGAAAAACATATAAAGACCCAATTAAACCTCTAGGTATGCACAGGATACAAATACACAACAATGGCGACTTCGAGGTAGTAGTCAAAATCTTAAGGCGCGAATCAAAAACATCGGCACATATAACCCTTGAAGACTTCTGGATAACTTCTAGAAACCGCAAATGAACAAAAAAGAGCGTACCTTAGCCTTACCAACCATAAGGCACCTTATTTCAGACTGATTTTCTAGCCTGGGTATCAGCCGACACCTATGGTTAATTTGACCTAGTGACATGGGGGCGGATTCATACGTCGCCCTGCGCAAAGAAAATAGGTAGTACCTAGGCTAGATTGCACGGTGAGTGGTCTTTCCTGAATCAATTATCGTTTGTTAATGCCCTAAAATTTCATCTTTTTCCACAGTGCCCAATAATATAAGCAACGTTACAACGAATATTCGTTCAGGCTCTGAAGAAGACGCATTTGCCGAAACGTCAGCCACAAGCAACCAAGAAAACCCATCGACCGAAAAGAAGGATAATCGATGGGAAAAAGATACCAACCTCGTGAAGCTTTATATGAAAGATTAGCTCTTCAGCTAATCTTCTCATTTTCACAATTTTATTTTAGTGCTACAGTGGAATAAAAAGGCTATTTTGGAAATAAAGTACACCAGTTGAAACTTCCAAAATTTAATCTATCGATTCTTTACGAAAACTAGAAATCTATTCAGAAAACATGTTTTCCTCAACAGGATGAAACAAGGGCTAATGACGAAAATGATCTAAATTTGCGATAACCAGTACTAATTTAGCTGCGACAACGCACTGAGAAGTTTCTTTGAAAATCAAATATATATAAAATTAGCAAAATTCAAGCTATCGAATGACTACTAAAAATCTGAAAATTCTCCGTCCAACGAAAAATGTTCGAGTGCGATACATAATTTCATTTTCACTATGACAACGCAATAAAAAGCTACTCCAAAAACAAAGTGCCCTTCGAAATTCTCATGATGTATCGATCAATTGACAATTAAAACGCTGAGATCAAGCAGAAAAAGTTTCTGTCCCAAGGAGAAAAATAGGACGCGAATTACGGAGAAGTACCCATACTGATATTACTAGTTACAACAGCAAAATGTCGATATGAAAAAAGGAAGGCATAAAAACATAAGCAGTAGCTATCAATACCAAAAAAAAACTTACACTCTTCGAAATATTAACATTCGATTTCAACTTGCAAGTCCATTTCAATTTCTCCAGTTCATACTCAGTAGATCATACAATGAATTTGCTCGAGTTTTACATATAAATCCTTTCCAAAGTGTACAAATAAATTATATTTTTTCAATATATATATATATGTATATACATATATATATATATATATATATTCTAATTAACTTGTGCGCTAACATGAGCGAAAATGCATAAATAAAAGTAATGATAATCGGCAAAGAAAATATTTGTCCTATGGTAATAAAATCTGCTTTTGACAGCTTCTATTTAAAAGGATTTGAAATGTGAGCGATGAAAGATAAATAGTATGCACTTGAAATGTGTTGATTTAGTAGTTATTAGGAGCACATATCAGTTCTTTCAAATTGAGCGAGCGAAATTCTTTAAGATCTCTTATGTATCAGCCATCGATTAAACCAAATCAGAAGCCGCCAACGCCTCCCTCAGATCAAAATAACAGGTCAGATATGAATATTAGCTACGAAATAGCCAAGAAAAGTCTTGAAAATGCTTCTTTTTACTAGCTGCTTTCCGAAAAGGACTTCAAAAGTCAATTTTGTGAATTGAACAATGAATGGGTGAACGTGGCTACAGCGGCAGGTTTTGAGCCATCTAATATTTCTCATATAGAAGTTCAACTACCACCATGTTCAGTTCTATACTTAATTAGTGAAGCCCACAATTTAGTATTTACTGCTATCTTGCATTTAACGATATATCAGCATTTAAGATTAGTCCCATTATCAGCTGGGTAGATCGATCTGTATGCAATAGCATAATTTCTCAGCCTAATAATATCCTGTTGTTGGGACACATTTTCTGCCTGCTTTAAAAGAATCGCTATTCCTTTAAATGTCGAATTCGTTCTCCACAAAACTGAATGGATCTGTTGACAGTCTGTAGGAATCAACACTCTTCAGGAGTGTGATTTGATGAATGTTTGGGAGCGACCAAAGTTATCAGGAAATTTCATTTGTAATAACCATTGTTCCACTTTTAATCAGCAATAATTCGATATTTATTGTTCGGTTGAGTTTTGGTTTCGACGCGCATCCTTTTGAGTCCCATCGTGGGTCCCATCGATGTGGATACAATGGTAAGAGTTGCATCTATAATTCGTTGAAATAATAACGATTGAAACACTTCCTACGGGCACATTGAAATTATGAAAATTGTTATTACGGAAAATTTGTAGACCGTCTGAATAACTACAAGGAAAAAATAAATAAATACACAAGATTCAAAGAAAACTGCAGAACAATATGGCAATATCAACGTGGTTGTGATGTACCAGAAATTACAGTGATGAATCTGATTCAAGAGGTCAGTGCACCAGATCGTGGTAGTAGTTCGCTGATGAAAGTAGTAATTATACAGCTAATTGCTATCTTGAAATACAATTGCTTGAGTTAGTTACGAAGGATGGAAATGTACTCATGAGCATAAGATCTTCATTTTTGTATCTTGATTTACAACCCGGAACCTCTGTTGACGTTGTTACAGAACAAATTGTCCAGCTAGAGTCAAGTGTTTATGGTGATAAGAGTAGTATATGGAAATAATTTGTGGAATAAGCCGGTAAAGTCCACTTTGGACTATGCAATAGCTTGTGCAGAGAATTTGAGTGAATTTGACTGAGGAAATATAGATCAGTCGAGATTTACTACTGAAGATTGCCGGACTTCATGATATCAAATGATTGGTGAATGTTTGTATAAAATGGACAACCATTGTCTTCATAGGATTGAAAATGGACTTCCCATGTTATATATATATATATATATATATATATATATAAGGATAAAGGATAAAGCTCTAGGCGTTGATCAATCCCTATGGGGTGCGCCATGCATTCGACTTCAATTTTTAACTTCATTTGAGGTGATTGAATGCATATCTGGCCTTTACAATGACTCGCGGTGGCCTCCCGCTGAACCGAGTCAGTGCTGCTTATCCTCCCAGACAAGTCTGAGACCTGTCTGGTACCAATTTAACGACCCGGAGGGATGGATGGCTTGGTGAGCCATGAGCGCGAGATCGAACCAGTGACCTCGTGTGCGACGCAGGGCACCTCTAACCACTGCGCTACATGCGCTGTATAAATATATAAATATATATAGATATGACAAAAGTCAAGGTAAATGTATGGCAAAAATTAAGGTAAGAAAGAACATAGATATAAAAAAAATTCAAAACTACCGGATCTCGATAATTACTAATTTTCTTCTTTGCGCCGAACACGAGCTGTCATATTATTTCCTTGTTCAACAGCTGACGTTTCGGCAGTTTGCCTTGTTCAGAGCCTAGAAAGGTCAAATGGTTTACAATAGAATCAGTCAGACACCTCCAACACTCCTTTAGAAAATTTCAGCAGACCAGGATATCCAATCGCATAAACACAAAATCAACACTCAACATACTCACTACTTTTATATGTGTTCCACTGAATATTCAAGTGGAGATCACCGGAAGGAGATCATATAATCTCGTAATGCACCCCGTCCATCAAACCAAATGTCTTATACACTGCCTCATATCACGAGTGATAACGAGGCATTTCTCCCTGAGGTTTATAGTTGGATTGGTCGTTTAAATCCAAAACGTTGTATCATTATTGGATATATATATATATATATATATATATATACGCGCTCATGGCTCACCAAGCCATCCATCTCTCCAGGGTCGGTAAATTGGTACCCGACTGGTCTCAGACTTGTCTGGGCGGCACTGACTCGGTTCAGTGGGAGGCCACCGCGAGTCATTTGCAAAGGCCAGATATGCATTCAATCACCTCAAACAAAATTTAAAATTGAAGACGCATCCATGCGCATCCCTCAGGGATTGATCAACGTCGAGATCTCTATCCTTTTATCCTTTCATATATATACATTTTTAGGCTGTTTTGTATGTTCTATAATAAACCAATTTCTATGCAAGACTTCAGTCGTCAAAAGCCGTCAGCGACAATAACAGTCAATATCAAACAATAGTCGAACAAAGCCCAAATATGTGACTGGTTAAGGCAACGGCAAGCACAGGCCTTCCCCAAGGCCCTCATCTAAGCAGTTGAAAAGATCCTACTTTGACTATAGAGATGATGTTCGACGACTTTGAATGTGGTTGTCAATCAATTTTAGGTAGTTCTGGTTAATAAACTTGGCGTTTATTGCTATGGTGTCTCAAATATTAAGAAAACCGCAGATATATATATAAATATATATAATATAAATAAATAAATAATATATATATATATATAAACTCAAGTCATGGATCTTCGTCGGTGAAGATCCCGCGCGGTTAATCGCGAGGGCACGTGACGCGTCTCCAGGTGGTGGATAATGGAATTTAACGCGTACCAAAAGCACCGTGTGCTTCCCAGAGACGCACGTGGGGTTCAGGGGATGACCTCGCTGCTTCTGCACACCGATTTCTCAGACCTTGATTTCTAAGAGTCAAATTGGCCAAGAGCCTGCAATCAAACGGCCGAGAAGTTCATGGGAAACGGTTAGGAGTTCCCTTCAACAATTAAGCTCCTCTCGTTCATCAGAGAGAGACTGACAAGCTACTCGTAAATACTCAGCCCCACGTATCGAGCCTAGCAAGTACGTTGGGTATCAAATTGCTTGAAAGAGTAACAGAAAAGGGCCTCATTCTCCTGACCCCGAAAGAGCCCCTGGTACGGCGACGCCAGATAGGACAAGTACGAAGAGGCTGCTAAATCTTAGGGCCCAAACTAGGCTGCGAAGGTCGAAGCGGACTAAAATGACGGTCTGTACCTACAATACAAGAAATCTTGCTCACAAATCTTTTGTAGAAGATCTTTTGACTCAAGCAAGAAGGACAAGAAACGACGTAATCGGCCTGGCTAAAACGAGAAATACCATCTATTTCGCCGCTGTTTATGACACCGGAGAAGAACTCTTTTTTGGAACATGCGATTGCAGAGGTGACGGCGGCGTTGGTGCTCTCGTCAAATCGAATTTTGCCATGAACATTGATTTATTTGAACAGCTAACAACCCGGATAGGCCGATTGCGGTTGGAACGATATGGATCAATGCCGAATCTGACCACCTTCGTTTTGATGATAAATTAGCATTTTCTACACAAACATAATCTGTATCTGATCCAAAAGCATATGAGCGTGTAGTGTAGAACGTGGTGTATCGAATATTATGACAAACGCAAGAAATTGCTCTAAGACGAAGAAAAAATAAGCAGTCCCGCTCTATGAGCATATTACGTGTGGAGGAAATTGATATGTTTCAAAGTAAAACTAGGAACCCAAAAAACTTGTTGCAATTGAGAAACTAACTTTGATTCGAATAGCAAAAACCACGCGCTCCTCTGCAATTTACACTGCACGCAGCGATTTCTAGTGACGTCTCAAACGGGTGTGAAAGCTTCGTACTATACAATTGGCAAATTCTTCATGACAAACCACATTTGAGGCTGTGGGCGAGGAGTGCACACACTGTGTCTAGCCGGGGTGACTTGGATCTTCGTCCATGGTTAAGGTTTGCTTTGAACGTGCCGATGTCTGCAGTACCCATTTCATGTTACAAAAACCTTTCCATCTCCAAATACAGATAGCTGACAACAGCTAAGTGGCGCTCATCTGTGCTTTGCTATCAATGTATATTTCCTTCCAACCTAAGATAGGATAAGTTTCAACGACGTCAGCCGCGCCCTTTAGTCAGACGTGATGCCTGCTTCTCTCTTCAACAGCTCACATTGAACATAAACTGTAAGAATGTTTTCAAGCCTTAGCGAGATTGTTACATCAGAACATTCTTACAGATCATATTGAATGTATATAACGAGGTTCAATAAACAGTCGGTAAGATGGATTACTTCGTATCTACCAGCCGCAATCCATCGAGTGAAAAAGTGGTGATAAACGATGTCACTGTACGTTGCGCTACCACCACATACGTCTCCCCTCCCTGCTATCAGTGTGGCCTGAGAAACTGATGAAGAGGGCGATACCTCCAAAACACGTGATATGGCTGTGATGTAAACCCGCCTCGGTAAGGCTTCAAACATTCCTACACATAGAAGTGAATGTTCATAGCGAGGTTCAAAAAAAAACAGTCACTGAGATGAAGCGTCACATTGTTGTTTTCTCACAACATTTTTTCACGGACGCGCTTTTTGTGAAGGAAGTGTGAGAGGAAAGGTAATGGGTCAGTAAATTTTGTCATCATTTCATCAATATAGAGATTATAAAAAAGCTAATCTTGAGAATAGAAGAAAAATTTGCTATGGTTGAAAGGTAGACACCATTCACCGGAAATGGTTTACGTGTAATAGTTGAAAAACCATTTTATCTTCTTTGTTGGATTCCTTGTCAAGTGAAGACTCGTGTAACGCTCAAAGATCATGTCTGAGTTAAAGTTTGAACACTAAATTTTGATCGTTCAGCAGTAATAGTGATAGTAATAATAATAACAACAATGATACTATTAATAGCAGTATCAATAATATTAACAGTAATAGTAGTAAGTATAATAATGATAATAATAGTAACGATGATAAATAATATTTAAGGGGAAAATTGAGCCCACATTCAAATGGCTTGCACTCTTCACAGGTTGTGTGACCCCAGTGTAGTTTCCATTTGTGTTTTTCTCGAGCAAGCATCTCCATGTTGGTGATTTGCTTGGAAGTTGTTGACGTATGCGATGATCATTCCATGTTACAAAAAAATTTTTTTTTGCAGTTACAGATGATTGACGTTAATCAGATCACGCCCATTATCGTTTGCATGAATGACGATGGTTACATTCTCTCAAATTGCACAATACTGCTCTTTCACTTCATTTATCTGTTATTCTCACTACGTCGGCTCCTGTATGAGCCTTGACATCATCACATGTTTTCCGGACTCTGAAGATAGTATCTGTTTTGATGATCGCAGTCACCACCCCGACTAGATGTACCAAGTGTACTTCTCGTCCAAGCGTCCTATGTGGTTTGCCACGAAATCACTAGCAATCATACAGTGCGAAGCTTTTGTACATGATTGAAGCGGCAATAGAATTAGCTGAGCGCGGTTCAAGTCGCAGAGCGTCGCGCAATTTTTGTTATTCAAGTAGGGCTTTTTTCTCACTCGAAAAAACCTTTTCTTTGGGTTTCTAGTTTAACTTTGAAACATCTCATTACTCTACACTTACTCAAGCTTATAGAGCAAGATTGCTTTTTCTGTCTCATAGAAATTTTTTGAAAAATGTCTTGAGCCTTTCATGAAGTTTGTTATGGCACTTATACAGTGCTAAACACGTGTATCAGCATTTACAGCCCCACCAGTAGCACGGTGCTTTTTCTGTTCAGCCAATTCTTTAGGGAGAAATACTCCCTACCGAACTGTATATGTGCCATAACAAACCTCATGAAAGGCTCCAGATATGAGATTATATATTATTTTGAAAAAGTCGATAAGAACAGTCGAATGTACGAGGAATTTTTGCATTTGCCTTTCATTTTGATACATCACGGTTTCCTCTACACATTCATATGCTTTCAAGGTAAATATAGTATATATGTTTATATGCTTTCAAGGTAAATATAGTATATATGTTTGAAGAAAATTGCTGATTTGATATTATACTGTTTGACTTTCAGTCACTTGCACTAAGCAGTGCAAAATATTTGACCTTTGACATTCTTCTTATTGAACAATAACATAAAGTCATCACTGATTGAAATGTGAAGAGCAATGGGTAGTTGGCCCAAAATGTTCGGTAAGATTTGCATCTTAATGTACATCATCCCTGAGCCATGCATGTGGTCTGTTATGGTCACTTATACTATACAATAAACGTGTTTCGGCTTTGCAGCCTCGTCAGTCGCTCGCCGCCCTTCGTCTGAGCCAGTCTATTGGGGGAGGGAGGTGACCCCTTTCATTGAGGAACTGCAGACGTAATATTTACAAGCGCCGTCAAGTGATAGAAATAAGCAAACGTGCAGTGTTCTACATTCAATTGCTCTTCGCTGATGATCGTAAAACATCATCAATTTGCTACGAATGTTTCTCTAGGACCACTCAGGGATAATTTTCAGATACATTAAATTGAGCGTGGTCTCAAGAAAACACCTCACCGTTTTTTTGAATTAATAGTATACTTCAGAGGTTGAAAATTAGGTATAGTTCCAGAGTGGGCTTCGTTCTACTATTCTATGGGTGATTCTTCGTATATCCACTTGTACTATGCTATAAACTTAATTCGTCGTTACGACTTTTGACACCGGACATGCCTGCTGATTTTGCGTATTTTACGTATTCATTAGTTGATTCTCCTCAAGTCAGTCCCTGTACCTCTCTCGAGTTTCAGCCTGTCAAAATAACCGCAATGTGACCACGGTGGGGGATGCAGGCATCCTTCAGTTATGAACTCTGATATAGTCCGACCTGCTTCTTTCCATGGGTATACTCTCCACTTTCAGCGTTTGGATACATAGACTGCCGATTTCTAGGAACAACTTACAGCTCGTAATGAGAAAATGATTATTTCGCATTACAAAAGCACTTTGTGCAAAAAGCCACTAGTTTTTTGGGTAGAACTTCTGAGTACTGCACATTTCTCTAACAATCGTTGTCACTCGACTTCAATGTTTTCAGAGATGCGCCTGCAAAAGTAGTCGACTGAAGAAACTGCCAGTCAATCTGGCCTTCTCAAGCTTTGAAGAAGGAAAAATCTTTGTAAATTTGATATTGTGCCCATTCACATCAGCAGGACACTGATCAAATGACAGTCGTTGAGTTGTCAAAGAATATGCCGTCATTCAGGATCCTACCCTATTCTTTAACAACAACGAGAGTTTTTCAAGGAACGTAAGGTTTAGGTGTAAGAAACTATTCGACTTCTACAAACTGAACATGCCCGGTATCTGGCAGTTGATTGCGAATTAGACTTATCTATAGCTGTCGGGCGAATGACGACCAGAAAAAGACGAACTCACTTCTCCAAGATAAGAGGCAAAAATGTACAACAAGTGTTGGAAATGTGTTCATTTTCATTGTATTTCCTTCCTCGGTGTTATGCTATCTCTACTTTTTCGACGATAAAAAGTTCACATCATCCAAATTTCGACATATGAATGCCAATAAAACCCGTTATAAAGTTCCTTCAAACAGCGGGCTAACAATTGAAACGCTAACCGTGTTATTTCCTCCCTGGAGCTGTGCACTCAAAAGGCCTTTCAGAAGAGCAAGCTGCACTCTTCCGATAAAATACTCTACAAATTGATGCCCACGAGCTCTACTAAGGTTTACCCGACGACATACCAAAGCATTCTCTAAATAAATCCCTTTGAATATCATACGCTATAGAAATGTACTTATGAATCACAATCTTACATATTGTTCACTGGATGGATCGTAGAAATATGGAGGTATAGGAAATGTCATGGGTGTAGGCTGTTTGAGATATTCTACTAAACGCATTCACATTGTCTTCAAATATTTTGAATTCTAATCGCGCTATTAACTCACGATCATGTGCGTTCAGAAAAGCACCTCAAACATTGCACTTCGTTATGAATGAGCAAGCTTTTGTAGCACTCCAACATTAGTCGCTGAATTATCGAAGGCGGAAAATTTTTATATTTCATCATTTGGCTGCTTTTATAGACTTCGCTCAAAAACAACAATGATCTGGTGATATGAAAACATGTTTCAAGCTTTTTTATGTAATTTGATATGGACTTATACAGTGCTACACAGGCCTGTTTCGCCTTTCTAGGCTCACCAGTAGTACTATTCCTTAGGTTCGTCGATCCCAAGGGATTATACTTCTACTTATTAAGAACGGACATTAATCACTGCAAGTTGATGATGAAATCCCCTGACACTGCAGTGACCAACAGTCGAGCACGTGGCTGATAAAATGAGTCATTATATACAAACACATATGTTTATTTATTTATATATTCGTGTATATATATATATATATATATATATTTCTAGCGATGCTTTGAAAGTCAAATATTTCGTAGCTGTCAAACTATTTGAAAAGATTGAAAGTTTTATAACGGAATCTGATGAATGCGCTTGGAAAGGTATTGTTTGGCATTCCAGCTCCTTAACTTTTGTCTTTATGAGTTAAGCTCGAGGTACTCTTTTCTTCTGTGATGACATCTATCGTATCAAAAAAGTGGAATTTCGATGAAAAAGAGACCCATAGATGGGAATCCTGCAAGGTAGTTTATATTTTCAACTTTTCTCCCAATTTGACTTTGTGGGACTGTGGCGAGTGGCTAATGATGCTCGGCGTAGCTCGACGCGAAATTGATCTCACAGTCCTCAGCACTCTCTGGCACTTAACAACGAGCGCCTCTCGGAGCACCTCAGCCTGGTCATCGTTGAGGTCGCAAGGGAACGTGCTCAACCAATAAACTACGGCGTTTGAAAAGAAGATGAAAATTCAGGCAAATGATTAGAAGAACGAATGTTAGATGTACTGGGATCCGCACAGTAGGAAAAGAACTGTAGTGCAGGCAAATAGGAAGAAGTGAATTTAACTTCACCGTCTCTGCATTCGCTGATTTGTCTTATTCTGGAATTGAAGTAATCGAGAACAAATTCATTAGAGGACTTATTCTGCGGTGACTGCCTTCAATAGTTTCAATAGTTTCAATAGTCATTTCAACAATTCAATAGTTAGCGACACGTCTGCATCGTATTCTTCCCCTACATCATTACATCAGTGCATGGGCGGCGATGACACGTGATCTCATTCAATAACTCAGGCTGAATCTTTCGTCTGAATCAGGAGCATTCCTTACTCATCTGAGAGTCTGTTCGACTAGTCTCTAACAATAGCTGTAAGACTTGCAAAGAGCCAAAGTTTGCTTATTGTGAGGAAGGTGTTTGCTGTGCGAGCAAAATTTGGGTACCACGGTTTTTTTTCTGAGTTTCGCAAGCTTTTAACTAAGTGGACTGCATATCATTTCGACGTTTTCAGGCTCTGAACAAGGCTGGGTCGTTGAAACTTTGTCCAATGTCTTTCAGTAGTGCAGTGCTACAAAACGGCCCTGATCTTCTTCCACCGATCAAGTGTTCCTTGCTCTATGCCTAAGGAAGAGCAAAAGGTTTGTGAGAAATTTTCGAAAGTTTTGATGCTATGGCCAGTTTAACAAAAAAACAGAAATAACTGCTCATAAAACCATGGACCACCGTTGTTTTCTGCTAAGGTCCTGCAAGATTCCATATCTGCTTGAAGTACGGTTCGGGCTCCTTTGGATCAAGGTTCCTTCTATCTAATGATCAAGATTTAGTCACAAAAACTATTGTAGTGCAAGGAATGTTTCACTGTGAAACAAACTTTTATTTCGACAGTCAGCGCAAAAAACAAGTCATTTGAGAAATAAAATATACCGTTCGAATTCACTTGATTTGAAATATCGAATGACTACCGAAATGTTTTACAAAAGCAAAGAAATGCTCTTTCACCAAAGGCGCGTTGAAAAAAGCTTTCTCAAAAAACGGTCAAGTAGTCTAATGGCCAGAGATTCAAGTTTTCGAATAATTATCGAAAGTGCATTGGAAATTATTCGTGCAGCGGAAGGAGTCCTCTCTTAATTTGTTTCCGGATTATAGAAAGAACTCCGATGAAACTGATGGCGTATCCTGGCCTTTTTAAATCCAACTCTTGCTTCGGTCGCGATTGACCAAAAAAGCCTAGCTCCTCCGACGCGTCTTCTTGTTAACAGAGTCAATTTGGTGCAACTTGTTAACAGCGGTCCGCTGCGAAACACGAAGCTTCTCAACCAAATCACAAGTGTACGATGAAGGCACAGCATCCAAAGCGGCTTACAAGTCACTTTCATTCAAAGCAGATGGCCAACCAGAGCGAGGCATGTCTTCGACATCAAAATCGTCTTCTTTGAATCGTTTAGGCCATCTGCCACGGTTGTTTGTCGCCATGGCACCTTTACCCTCCTTATGAAAGGCAGCAAATGTAATAATAAACCAATGAAGATGCCATATCTTCAACATCTCTCGAACGAAATAGAATGTTCGTGTTCTTTATTTCATGGTAATAGCTCCAGCGAATGAGATCGAATATCCATTTGCCGCCGTTTAACGTAATAGCAGAACACTTTCTAAAAGTACATTTCTGAGTATTCCGAGAGTTGAGGTGTCGAACGATCACTGGCAGTTCATGGAAAATTTTGTCCAGTGAAATATGAGAGTGATAACGATGAAATATTACAGCGCGTGTGAAGCATAACTTTAATTTTAATGCTAGAGCGCTATTAACACTTTTTACTTTCAAACTTTTACTTAAGAGTAATATAGAAAGACCTTTTCAGAAGACCAGCACGTCCTATTAAAGTTCTTGTCTTCTGTCTAGCAAAAAAGATAGTTTCCTCACTCCGTCTACCGGAAAGATGTCTCTAACGTTGAGGATTGATCCAAAAAATTGACGACCACATAATTCATTGTGTAATCTTCAATCTGTTGCCGTCGAGAATGCAATGGTTGACTTTAGCCACGATCATATCCGCCCATCGTTTAAAAGGTCTTTCAAAGGGCACTTCCGCTTTTTTAGAGTCACCCCTACTGCTTCTTTCGCCTATTTCTCATCTCTTCTTTTTGTTATGTAACCGGTTCACCTCTGTTATACTATCGATATCGGTTTTCCTGGATTTCTAGATGGACTAGAATTTGAGGGTCTGTGTAACTGAGTATACTAAAGGGCTAAATTTCGATGCTACTTTCCTACAGCGGTGTGTCAAATTTTACTGCGAGAAGGCACGCATCCCTTGGCAGACGAGCTGAGGCGAAGGTTCTCTCGGTAGACTATATGATTATGAAAGTTGTTTAAATGTGGTCTTTTCAGTAGAATCCCTGTCAGATGTTCCTGTCTGGTTCTACCGAATCCCAGATTTATAGTATGCGCAAAAGGATAATCTGTAAGGAATTTGTAATTTACACTCACCAAGCTTACCAGTAATCCACCTCGTCGTCCTTCCAATAGAGGCTAACTATGCGCGACGTCTTTCACTGTTATTTTCCACAAAATAATATAAGTATTAGAACTGGAACTTTTATGCTACTGAATAACACAAATAACAAAAATTCTGAGGAAAATAATGATCAGTGATAGTCTCAAATACTCTCCTTTTTAGCAAGAATATGTCCTATCATAGAAACAAGAGGAAATGTTTGATAGGCGATCGCCCTTTTACTAAATATACCGTGAAAAAGTTTTCTTAGTGATGTTTATTTTCTGTATGAATAGTGCCTTTATGATAATAAACTTTATTTGTAGGTGCTCATGCAATTCAAGCCAGGGGTTAACTTAATTGAGCTCGAAATGTGACATTTCTTCACTCTTACAACACTCTCCTAAAATCTTTTCAAAAAATTAATATTATGTTCAAAATTGTCGAGATCTGTGCTATCGAACAACCACCAAAGGTTTACCAAAAAGCCATTGTAGACCCTAGCCGAGCAAACAATACGAATCGAGTGTGAATTATAATTTTGTTTCCGTTGCTAAATTATCGAAATTGCCAGAATTTTATCTTTTTAAGAATCAAAAACCTAAGAAAAAACAATCTGTGCGGCAAAAAAGACGTCGTTGCGAACATGTTAAGAGATGAAATTGTTAAAAGCGCAGAATCTAAAGTAGATTTTGCTAATCAGTAGCAGTTACATAATATATCATAAGGCTTAGACATGAAACGTTTTCAAATAAGGAGTGGTAGCAAAACATTGGCTTCGGTGGTGTAGTGGTAGCACGTGCACGCGGTAAAGGCGAAACGTGGGTCCAAATCATTGCTGTGATCGAAGGTTTTGCATACCGCTCTATAATCTCGAAGTGACTCGTAACATTCATAACATCATGTTACTACTCAAAGTCACAAAGTAAAGAAATTATAGACGTAATACCTAAAACGTTTCACTTGCACGTTGCCGGTGGAATGCTCTTCTCGTCAAATTTAAGCATGTATTTTTTGCGAGTTATTTGCATATTCTTTCCGTGGAAAGTGAAAGTTATTTTTCGCCGCTCAGTGGTTCTGGTAATACCTCAAGATTATTCAAAAGTTCCTAAAGCTACATATTCATGAAAGGTATTGTCGATATTAATGAAGGGAAATTATCAAATTAAAATTAAATTAATTATTAATTATTCAATTAGAAATTAAATTAGTGAAATCAAATTGAAGAACAAAAGAAATGAAAGGAAAAAAATTGTATTATTGTATCAATGAAAGGAAAGAAAGGTATTGCTAATCGATTGTTTGCGTTAGGGCAAAGTCCTCCATAAAGAGAGTTTGTATCTCAGAACTAAGAAGGAAAATGCCGTTCTGAATCCAGTTACATGGATTTTTCAACTAGACTCACTTTCTTGAATTTTTGAAGTTTGATTAACCATAGATGGACTAATTTATTATCTCACGTAATTTCTCCAAAAGTTGAAACTATGCAGGAAAAAGTGCTGGCCTTACAGTCTAAGCATGGATATTTTGTAGATTCTTATAAAATATCTACGTAGTATAAAAACTTCATGATCAAGTAATTGTAGACAAAACTTTTATTTCGATTTTCCACCTTCGTTTCCTTTTAGAAGCTTATTTGATAGATGTGCGAATTTTGCTGATCATTCAACTCGTGCTAACTCGATTCTTCTCGACCTGTTTTCTGACGATTGTTATTTCATTTCAATTACTATGCTGATTATCTCATGAAGTCATGACTATTGCAAGGAATTATCGTGTGTGAAAAAGACCGGGATAAGTGTGACGGAATGTTGAAAGCAGCTCCGACTTTAATTTGGTTTTCAAAGTATGCCTCTCAGGCTGTTGAAATTCTTGAAAAACCGGCTTCTCAATAGGCGAGAGTTGTTGGGCTTGGCTGATGAGGCGAATTTTCCCAGCTCGGCTAGTCCAACATCGGCATCATGTAGTTGCACTTCATGGCAGAGAAGGATTGGTTTCTCTTTATTCCAATTAGGTACACAGGCGCTAAATTTTTTGTACGTTGTACATTGATCTGCTGGACGAAGTTGTCCGACGTAATAGCTTCACTTGGATTTAGGGTAATGTCGTGTCACGACGAATTCATTTAGTTCATTTTGGCATTAACGTACTGGTGAACTTTATAGCAGTTCGACTCAGCCATTGCCGGCTGTCGCACAGGATCACTTTTAGCCAAAAGTCACAATATACTACAATATAATACAGACGAGGAGCAGATCGATCACGCTCCGAAAGGAACGTACAAATGATTCCTCATGACGACAATTTCTTTGATTGTTGAAGATTTTCGCGGTACTCAATTGTTGTGCTTCTTCAAGTTTTTATTTTTCTATGTGATTTAGGAAGTTTAAATCTAATAATGTAGAGTGGTGTGCAAAAACAGTTGCGTCAGCTAAGATTCAAACCCAGATTGCACTTTATACAGGAGCGTGTGTTGAACCGTCGTGCTACTGACACCCGTTTTGACATCACTCTTTCTACGCTACAACGCATTATCCGTCAGTAGCCAGCCGTCTACGGTCTGGCGTAGGCAGTCACTATCGACATGAAACCCGCCTATGCTGACAGATATTGGGGTTCCATAAATCTCATAATAAATAAATAATGAGTCCTAGCTGACGCAAATATTTTTGCACATCACTCCACATTATTGAGTTTATTTTAATTTTATTTATATTGAATATATTACAGATTTATACATATTAAGTGCACTTTGCTTGATTATTAGATATGCCACCTAGGTTCATTAACTGGAAGTGTGGAGTGTGAATATGTGCTTTACGCTCACTCCTTTGGATCTTACCAGTTTCAGGCAATACTAATTTTCTTCCACTCGCATAATCATCTAAAACTGTTTTCCCCCAGATCTGCTAAATCGCAGACTGAAATATACTACTTCACTTCTTTGCATTGGCAAAGGCGAGCTATATGCAGCTAAATGTAAAGAGTGTGTAAAGAACACTCATTAATAGAGGGATACGTTTGCCACCTGTTTTGTCATCGCAAATGTGTTAGGTGATGATACGGCAAACTGACTATGATCGCTGCTCTGTTCTTTGATTTTCAAAGCCAGAAGAGGAATTAAAGAGTGTTTTAGAAACTCAAGACAATTCTTTCAAGGATGCGATATCGAAAGGCCGCCTTAAACGTAGTATTTGCGCACAGTGGGCATTATATTGAGCAATAGGAACGAGAACGAGTAATTTGGTAATTCAAAATGAAAAATCGTAAGATAAAGTTTGACACCCTTCCTTGATGATTTATATTATATTTTCAGGTCAGCTGTTTCATTACAGTCTCTTTCTGTTTCTTTGACGTTGCACTGTGCTTGAGCCCTTATGCCGGCGTGGCCTATGTACTAGAACACGGTTCACACATCTTTCTGAAGGCATTACCGTACACTATCGTATTTGTAAGGTGAATAACTCAGCTTTATTACTCTAATCTTGCTTATTAAGAAAAAATGTGCTTTATTAAAGAATCACCTCGAAACTTTTTCTTGGAAAGACAGTGATGATAACAAACAGATTTTTTTATTTAGCTTTTTAGTGGTGCTATGAAGCTTTTTAGCTGTGATATGATGTTACCAATTAGCGTAGAAAGAGTGGCGGCAAAACAGGTATCGGTAGTGCAGTTGGTTAAGCAGGTGTCCCCGAAAAGGGTGAGGTGTGGGGAAGAGCACCGTCTGGAGTCTAAGCTGTGTACATCACTCAACATTAATGGATATATTTACAGTTTCTTCACGGCAGGCATCATCCCACTCATACTAGTAATACTAAAAGTAGCTCAACGTGAATGGCGATCAGAATATCGTCATGGGATCTACAAGGGAAAACAATAAACTTGTCTCTCTTAGTAACTTCTGACATGATGAACTATTGTTTTAACAAATGCTATGCCATAATAGATGCAGTAGCCCTATTTAATTAGATAATGGCTTTGTTCAATCATGAGGCCTGTTGGTGATGACATCACTATTATTTCTGAAACGAAAAAGAGGTGAATTCTGAAAAGTTTATCCAGTTGGGTAGTAGTATAAAACTGCGAACAATTCTATGAAGTCATAAGGATTAGAAAAACGTTGATAAAAAAGAAAGAATTTCTACAACTAGTTTTTGAATGCAATCAATGAAACACATTGTTTCTACAATGATAAGAGCCTAGCCAAAGGCTGAATAAGTTCAGACAACGTTTTCAAGTCACGGCCGAAACGTACGTGAGCTACTGACGTACCAAACTCAGGTAGGCTCGAAACAGTCCCGCAACCACTATCATTGCTGATACCAGGAATCTTAATTTGTGCACCGGAGGCTTAATCAATAAGAAAGCACTAAAAGTGATTCTACAATCGAGGAAAAGTACATGAGCTTCCCAAAGAAGCCGCCTAAATCGAGAAACCATTAGGTGGCGCTCATTGGAAAGATTTGCTATGCTGCGCATCCGATGGTAGACAGTTTACTGGCGTTTGTAGTGCAGCAACATAGTTTTCTCATTTCCATCAGAAACGGCTTCACATCTACTATGTAGATCTTAGCATTTCCTGCAAACAAATATATTCTTGCATCCGCCATCGACAAAGGTCTTTGGACTTTTTGTGTGTGCGTTCAGCTGCAGCGATTGTTGTCTTCTTTTTAAATTCGTTGAATGGTGGTCAAATGTTCCCACTTGGATTCCTGATGCAGATATGCAAGAACGATCCGATTTCTATTCCTAGAAAGAACTACTTCCAGATAAATTTGGTGCAAATTTCCTGACTCCACAAGAGAAAGAAACTTGATGAGCCCGATGCCAGGTCGAGCTTACACTGTGTTCTTAATGAACTTCGTCACCACCCCTGCATTATTCACCTCTTATACAAAAATACATGGAGCAAAAACAATGCTACAGCACAGTTACAAGTCATAAATCAGGTTCTCCAAAATCTAAGCGGAATTGAAAACGTCAAGTTGAACTAAACAACTCTGTCCTTTGAAAAATGTTTTATTGTCAACCAAAGTAGAGCGCATCGAAGGTGAAGAAACAGCCGGATATCTTATCAGATGACTTGGACCAAAGCGAGAAGAACAGTGGCCAGTAGCAACCACAAAAGATACAGTTGCGCTCTTTGAGGTTTTTGTTCAGCAGCTGAAACGCACACACAAAAAGTCCAAGGACTTTTTGTCGACGGCGGGTGCGAGAATTATTTGTATGCAGGAAATGCTAAGATTACATAGTAGATGTGAAGCAGCTTCTGGTGGAAAATGAGAAATTATTTTGCTGCACTACAAACACCAGTAAACTGTCTACCATCGGATGCGCAGCATAGCAAATCTTTCCAATGAGCGCCGACCTAATGGTTTCTCGATTTAGGCGGCTTCTTTGGGAAGCTCATGTACTTTCCTCGATTGTAGAATCACTTCTAGTGCTTTCTTATTGATTAAGCCTCCGTGCACAAATTAAGATTCTTGGTCTTGCAAGAGTAGCCCAGTGGGTCCTCCTTGCTCTAGGAATTCGCTGAGCATCATATCTTTCTTCCATCGCTTTCGTGAAGAAATCGGACCAACGGGTCAGTGGTCTTCCTTTAGAGCGCTTGACGTCCCGAGGAATCCAGTCGGTAACGGCTCTCGTCCATCGGTTGTCGTTGAAGCGCATCACGTGTCCGGCCCACCTTATTTTCGATATCCTGGCGTGTAGAACGGCGTCTCTGATTTTCGATCGTTGACGTAGGTCGGAAGTTCGGATCCTTTGTCTCATTTGCGAAATACGAGATACTCCTAGCATCGACCTTTCGACTGCGCGTTCGATAACGGCAAGTGATCTTTCATCCTGCTTACGTAGCGACCAGGTTTCTGCTGCATACGTTAGGGCAGGGATAATTGTCGAGTCGAAAAGGTGGGCACGGAGTCGGATGTTCTTTGTCCTCTTCACTACATCTTCGATGCTCTTAAACGTTCCCCAAGCCGCTCGTTTCCTCCTGCTCAACTCTGGGGCTAGGTCGTTCATCATGTTGATTTCACGACCTAGATAGATGTAACTGGAGCATTCGGAAATTGTCGTTCCGTTGAGCGTGAATGGGGCATTAGAAACCCATCCGTTCCTCATGAACATTGTTTTCGTTAGATTCAGTTGAAGACCGATCTTTCCACAGGCGTTATCGAAATCAGTCAACATTCGTTCCGCTTGGCTGATGTTTGGTGTTATGAGAACGATATCGTCAGCAAAGCGAAGATGGTTTAATTGTCGACCGTCAATTTTCACTCCCATTTCGTCCCATTCTAATGTTCGCATGACGTTTTGTAGGGTGGCAGTGAATAGTTTTGGCGATATTGTATCGCCTTGTCGAACCCCTCTTCTTACGTCAATGGTGATATTGTTGTAGAATGGAGATATTCTGGTCGTGAAATCTTTATAAAGCTCACGAAGGATCATTATGTACCGAGTAGGGACGCCCTGGTTATCCAGAGCCTCTATAACCGCTTCTGTTTCCACTGAATCAAAGGCTTTTTCAGATCGATAAAAGTGAGACAGAGTGGTTGTTTGTACTCTCGCGAAACTTCAATGAGTCTTGTGATCGTGTGGATGTGGTCCATGGTACTAAATCCTTTTCTGAACCCTGCTTGTTCGCATGGCTGTCCTTCGTCCAGTGTTCTGTCAATCCTGTTCAGGATGACTCGAGTAAAGAGTTTATAGACAACGGACAGCAAGCAGATTGGGCGATAATTGCCTATGTCGTGAAGGTCTCCCTTTTTGAACAACAATACGGTCTTGCTGGTTTTCCATTGAATAGGGACCTTGCATTCTGACAGGTAGCGAGTGAAGAGCCGAGCCAGGGTGTTGATGAGAACTGGCGGCAGGTTCTTCAGGTGTTCTGGTCTAATCCTGTCTGGACCGGGTGTTGTTCTGTTTTTCACCGACGATATAGCATGTCGGATTTCGGAAGGAAGGACCGGTGGAACGACATATTCGTCCTCTTTCAATTTATATGACGGTAAGAGAACATGGCTAGCGAAGAGATCCGAGTAGTACTGGTGGATGATTTTCTCCATAGCCCTTCTGGAAGCTGTAAGTGTCCCGTCAGGGTATCGGAGTGCAATCATCTTGGTCTTATAGTTGGCGAAGCCTCGCTGGGCTTTGCGAATGCTCTTCCCAGCTTCTGCAGCTTCTGCCATAACTGCTGCTCTTCTCTCTTTAAGGTCTTCTTTTATCGCTTCTCTGCATCGTTTCGCAAGTTCGGACGTAAGGTTTCGGTTGCCTGCGGCTCGTGCGATTCCACGTTGACGTATCAGCTCGAGTGTCTGCGGAGACAAGCGTCTCTTCGTGACCTTAGGACTTTCGGCTTTTTTAGCGCCAACGTGAAGATATTCAACGAGTCGATCGTATTCTTCGTCGATGTTGTCGACAACGGTATCTTCCCAAGAGCCGACTAATGATTTGAATACATCCCAGTTTATGGTAGTTCTGGGACTTCGTTGTTTGAATTTAGCGGCTTTCTCTCCTCTCCTCGAAAATCGGAACGTTGCGCGAAGGAGGCGATGGTCTGATCCCGTGTAGAACTTGGGAACAACAGCGACGTCGGTCAGGCAAAACCTTCGATTTACTATGATGTGATCTATTTCGTTATGGTACTCTCCATTGGGAGACTCCCACGTCCATCGCTGAGAGAGAGGCTTTTGGAATTGCGAGTTACCATGGATGGTTTGGGTCGTCATGATAAACTCGGATAGCCTCTCACCCTGTTCATTCCATTCTAGTCCGTGGGTCCCTATGTGACGTTCTTCAGACGTTCTTCTAGGTCCAATTTTTGCGTTAAAATCTCCGACAATGACCTTGAAGAATGTATGATCTTCTCTGAAGAATTTTTCGAGGTCCATATAGAACGCTTCGACTTCGTCTTCGTCATAGCTTGATGTTGGTGCGTAAGCAACGAAGATGGTCAAAGCCGGCATAGAACCACATCGTTTCAACCGTAATCGTCCGATGCGGGTTGTTAGTTGTTCGAACGAATCAATGTTCACGGTCAAATTCGATTTGACGAGGACGCCAACGCCACCGACACCTCTGCGATCGCATGTTCCAAGGAACAGTTCTTCTCCGGTGTCATAGACAGCGTGAAAAGGATGGCGCCTTCTCGTCTCAGCCAGGCCAATGACGTCGTACCTTATTCTTCTTGCTTGAATCAACAGATCTTCTACAGCGGATTGTTGAGCAAGGGTTCTTGCATTGTAGGTACAGATCGTCATTTTAGTCCGTTTCGATCTTGGCAGCCTAGTTCGGCCCTGAGATTTTAGCAGCCTCTCCGTACTCGTCCTACCTGGCGCTGCCGTACCAGGGGCTCTTTCGGGGTCAGGGGAATGAGGCCCATATTTGTTACTGTTTTTGGCATTTTTGATACCCAACGTGTAGCTTGCCAGGCTCTAAACGTGGGGGCTGGGTACTCACGAGTAGCTTGCCAGTCTCTCTCGGAGGAGCGGGAGGAGCTTATTTGTTGGAGGCGACTCCTAACCGCCTCCCATGTACTTCCCAGCCGCTTGATTGCAGGCTTTTGGCCGACTTGACTCGTAGAAATAGAGTTTTGTCAAGTCGGCACTGCAGAAGCAGGGAGCTCGTCCCCTGAATCCACCTGCGTCTCTGGGAAGCACACGGTCGCTTTTGGTTCGCGTTTTATTCCCCTATCCACCACCTGGGGACGCGCCACGTGCCCTCGCGACTAACCGGGCGGGATCCCTCAAAGAGGGAGGTCCGTGGAGATTATGGCATATCATTTGTTAAAACAATAGTTCATCATGTCAGAAGTTACTAAGAGAACAAGTTTATTGTTCTCCATGCAGATGCCATGACGATATTCTGATCGCATTCACGTTGAGCTACTTTTAGTATTACTAGCATGAGTGGGATTATGCCTATCGTGAAGAAACTGTAAATATATCCATTAATGTTGAGTGATGTACAAAACTTAGACTCCAGACGGAGCTCTTCCCCACACCTCACCCTTTTCGGGGGCACCTGCTTAACCAACTGCACTACCGATGCCTGTTTTGCCGCCACTCTTTCTACGCAAATTGGTAGCATCATAACACCAGCTAAAAGCGCATAGCACACTTAAAAAAAAAAACTGTCTGCTATAATCACTGTCTTTCTAGAAAGAATTTTGAAGTGTTCTTTCAATAAAGCATGTTTTTATCTTCATAAGCAAGACTAGAGATAATAAAGCTGAGTTATTCACCTTACAAGGTACGATAGTGTACGGTAATGCCTTCAGAAAGATGTGTGAACCGTGTTGTGCAACATAGGCCACGCCGGCATAAGAGCTCAAACACAGTGCAACGCCATAGATATAAGAAAGAGGCTGTAATGAAAGAGCTGACCTGGAAATATAATGTAAAATCATCAAGGAAGGGCATCAAAACTTTATCTTACGATTTTTCATTTTGAATTACCAAATTACTCGTTTCGTTTCTATTGCTCAATAATATAGCCCACTGTGCGCAAATATACGTTTAAGGCGGCCTTTCGATATCGCATCCTTGAAAGAATTCTCATGAGTTTCTAAAGGACTCTTTATTCCTCTTCCGGCTTTTAAAATCGAAGAATAGAGCAACGGTCATTAGCCAATTTGCCGTATCTTCATCAACAAATTTGCGGTGACAAAACAGATGGCAAACGTATCCCTCTATTAAATGAGTAATCTTTACACACGTTTTACATTTAGCTGCATCTAGCTCTCCTTTGCCAATGCAAAGGAGTGAAGTAGTATATTTCAGTCTGCGATTTAGCTGATCTAAGGGAAAGCAGTTTCAGATGATTATATGAGGGGAAGAAAGTTGGTATTGCCTGAAACTGGTAGAGACCCAAAGGAGTGAGCGTCAAGCACATATTCGCACTCCACACCTCCAGTTAATGAACCTAGGTGGCACATCTAATAATCAAACAAAGTGCACTTAATATGTACAAATCTATAACATATCAGTATATATAAAATTACAATAAACCCAGTAATGTAGAGTGATGTGCAAAAACATTTGCATC
>JAHQIW010002213.1:0-55865 GCA_019055375.1 Parelaphostrongylus tenuis | reverse complement strand
TAACACATTTGCGATGACAAAACAGGTGGCAAACGTATCCCTCTATTAATGAGTGTTCTTTACACACTCTTTACATTTAGCTGCATATAGCTCGCCTTTGCCAATGCAAAGAAGTGAAGTAGTATATTTCAGTCTGCGATTTAGCAGATCTGGGGGAAAACAGTTTTAGATGATTATGCGAGTGGAAGAAAATTAGTATTGCCTGAAACTGGTAAGATCCAAAGGAGTGAGCGTAAAGCACATATTCACACTCCACACCTCCAGTTAATGAACCTAGGTGGCATATCTAATAATCAAGCAAAGTGCACTTAATATGTATAAATCTGTAATATATTCAATATAAATAAAATTAAAATAAACTCAATAATGTGGAGTGATGTGCAAAAATATTTGCGTCAGCTAGGACTCATTATTTATTTATTATGAGATTTATGGAACCCCAATATCTGTCAGCATAGGCGGGTTTCATGTCGATAGTGACTGCCTACGCCAGACCGTAGACGGCTGGCTACTGACGGATAATGCGTTGTAGCGTAGAAAGAGTGATGTCAAAACGGGTGTCAGTAGCACGACGGTTCAACACACGCTCCTGTATAAAGTGCAATCTGGGTTTGAATCTTAGCTGACGCAACTGTTTTTGCACACCACTCTACATTATTAGATTTAAACTTCCTAAATCACATAGAAAAATAAAAACTTGAAGAAGCACAACAATTGAGTACCGCGAAAATCTTCAACAATCAAAGAAATTGTCGTCATGAGGAATCATTTGTACGTTCCTTTCGGAGCGTGATCGATCTGCTCCTCGTCTGTATTATATTGTAGTATATTGTGACTTTTGGCTAAAAGTGATCCTGTGCGACAACCGGCAATGGCTGAGTCGAACTGCTATAAAGTTCAGCACGTTAATGCCAAAACTGAACTAATTCGTCGTGACACGACATTACCCTAAATCCAAGTGAAGCTATTACGTCGGACAACTTCGTCCAGCAGATCAATGTACAACGTACAAAAAATTTAGCGCCTGTGTACCTAATTGGAATAAAGAGAAACCAATCCTTCTCTGCCATGAAGTGCAACTACATGATGCCGATGTTGGACTAGCCGAGCTGGGAAAATTCGCCTCATCAGCCAAGCCCAACAACTCTCGCCTATTGAGAAGCCGGTTTTTCAAGAATTTCAACAGCCTGAGAGGCATACTTTGAAAACCAAATTAAAGTCGGAGCTGCTTTCAACATTCCGTCACACTTATCCCGGTCTTTTTCACACACGATAATTCCTTGCAATAGTCATGACTTCATGAGATAATCAGCATAGTAATTGAAATGAAATAACAATCGTCAGAAAACAGGTCGAGAAGAATCGAGTTAGCACGAGTTGAATGATCAGCAAAATTCGCACATCTATCAAATAAGCTTCTAAAAGGAAACGAAGGTGGAAAATCTAAATAAAAGTTTTGTCTACAATTACTTGATCATGAAGTTTTTATACTACGTAGATATTTTATAAGAATCTACAAAATATCCATGCTTAGACTGTAAGGCCAGCACTTTTTCCTGCATAGTTTCAACTTTTGGAGAAATTACGTGAGATAATAAATTAGTCCATCTATGGTTAATCAAACCTCAAAAATTCAAGAAAGTGAGTCTAGCTGAAAAATCCATGTAACTGGATTCAGAACGGCATTTTCCTTCTTAGTTCTGAGATACAAACTCTCTTTATGGAGGACTTTGCCCTAACGCAAACAATCGATTAGCAATACCTTTCTTTCCTTTCATTGATACAATAATACAATTTTTTTCCTTTCATTTCTTTCGTTCTTCAATTTGATTTCACTAATTTAATTTCTAATTGAATAATTAATAAATAATTTGATTTTAATTTGATAATTTCCCTTCATTAATATGGCAATACCTTTCATGAATATGTAGCTTTAGGAACTTTTGAATAATCTTGAGGTATTACCAGAACCACTGAGCGGCGAAAAATAACTTTCACTTTCCACGAAAACAATATGCAAATAACTCGCAAAAAATACATGCTTAAATTTGACGAGAAGAGCATTCCACCGGCAACGTGCAAGTGAAACGTTTTAGGTATTATGTCTGTAATTTCTTTACTTTGTGACTTTGAGTAGTAACATGATGTTATGAATGTTACGAGTCACTTCAAGATTATAGAGCGGTATGCAAAACCTTCGATCACAGCAATGATTTGGACCCACGTTTCGCCTTTACCGCGTGCACGTGCTACCACTACACCACCAAAGCCAATGTTTTGCTACCACTCCTTATTTGAAAACGTTTCATGTCTAAGCCTTATGATATATTATGTAACTGCTACTGATTAGCAAAATCTACTTTAGATTCTGCGCTTTTAACAATTTCATCTCTTAACATGTTCGCAACGACGTCTTTTTTGCCGCACAGATGTTTTTTCTTAGGTTTTTGATTCTTAAAAAGATAAAATTCTGGCAATTTCGATAATTTAGCAACGGAAACAAAATTATAATTCACACTCGATTCGTATTGTTTGCTCGGCTAGGGTCTACAATGGCTTTTTGGTAAACCTTTGGTGGTTGTTCGACAGCACAGATCTCGACAATTTTGAACATAATATTAATTTTTTGAAAAGATTATAGGAGAGTGTTGTAAGAGTGAAGAAATGTCACATTTCGAACTCAATTAAGTTAACCCCTGGCTTGAATTGCATGAGCACCTACAAATAAAGTTTATTATCATAAAGGCACTATTCATACGGAAAATAAACATCACTAAGAAAACTTTTTCACGGTATATTTAAAAAAGGGCGATCGCCTATCAAACATTTCCTCTTGTTTCTATGATAGGACATATTCTTGCTAAAAAGGAGAGTATTTGAGACTATCACTGATCATTATTTCCTCAGAAATTTTGTTATTTGTGTTATTCAGTAGCATAAAAGTTCCAGTTCAAATACTTATATTATTTTGTGGAAAATAACAGTGAAAGACGTCGCGCATAGTTAGCCTCTATTGGAAGGACGACGAGGTGGATTACTGGTAAGCTTGGTGAGTGTAAATTACAAATTCCTTACAGATTATCCTTTTGCGCATACTATAAATCTGGGATTCGGTAGAACCAGACAGGAACATCTGACAGGGATTCTACTGAAAAGACCACATTTAAACAACTTTCATAATCATATAGTCTACCGAGAGAACCTTCGCCTCAGCTCGTCTGCCAAGGGATGCGTGCCTTCTCGCAGTAAAATTTGACACACCGCTGTAGGAAAGTAGCATCGAAATTTAGCCCTTTAGTATACTCAGTTACACAGACCCTCAAATTCTAGTCCATCTAGAAATCCAGGAAAACCGATATCGATAGTATAACAGAGGTGAACCGGTTACATAACAAAAAGAAGAGATGAGAAATAGGCGAAAGAAGCAGTAGGGGTGACTCTAAAAAAGCGGAAGTGCCCTTTGAAAGACCCTTTTGAAACGATGGGCGGATATGATCGTGGCTAAAGTCAACCATTGCATTCTCGAAGGCAACAGATTAAAGATTACACAATGAATTATGTGGTCGTCAATTTTTTGGATCAATCCTCAACGTTAGAGACATCTTTCCGGTAGACGGAGTGAAGAAACTATCTTTTTTGCTAGACAGAAGACAAGAACTTTCAATAGGACGTGGTGGTTTCTGAAAAGGTCTTTCTATATTACTGTTGAGTAAAAGTTTGAAAGTAAAAAGTGTTAGTAACGCTCTAGCATTAAAATTAAAGTTATGCTTCACACGCGCTGCAATATTTCATCGTTATCACTCTCATATTTCACTGGACAAAATTTTCCATAAACTGCCAGTGATCGTTCGACACCTCAACTCTCGGAAGACTCTTAAACGGCGGCAAATGGATATTCGATCTCATTCGCTGGAGCTATTACCATGAAAAAAAGAACACGAACATTCTATTTCGTTCGAGAGATGTTGAAGATATGGCATCTTCATTGGTTTATTATTACATTTGCTGCCTTTCATAAGGAGGGTAAAGGTGCCATAGCGACAAACAACCGTGGCAGATGGTCTAAACGATTCAAAGAAGACGATTTTGATGTCGAAGACATGCCTCGCTCTGGTTGGCCATCTGCTTTGAATGAAAGTGACTTGTAAGCCGCTTTGGATGCTGTGCCTTCATCGTACACTTGTGATTTGGTTGAGAAGCTTCGTGTTTCGCAGCGGACCGCTGTTAACAAGTTGCACCAAATTGACTCTGTTAACAAGAAGACGCGTCGGAGGAGCTAGGCTTTTTTGGTCAATCGCGACCGAAGCAAGAGTTGGATTTAAAAAGGCCAGGATACGGCATCAGTTTCATTGGAGTTCTTTCTATAATCCGGAAACAAATTAAGAGAGGACTCCTTCCGCTGCGCGAATAATTTCCAATGCACTTTCGATAATTATTCGAAAATTTGAATCTCTGGCCATTAGACTACTTGACCGTTTTTTGAGAAAGCTTTTTTCAACGCGCCTTTGGTGAAAGAGCATTTCTTTGCTTTTGTAAAACATTTCGGTAGTCATTCGATATTTCAAATCAAGTGAATTCGAACGGTATATTTTATTTCTCAAATGACTTGTTTTTTGCGCTGACTGTCGAAATAAAAGTATGTTTCACAGTGAAACATTCCTTGCACTACAATAGTTTTTGTGACTAAATCTTGATCATTAGATAGAAGAAACCTTGATCCAAAGGAGCCCGAACCGTACTTCAAGCAGATATGGAATCTTGCAGGACCTCAGCACAAAACAACGGTGGTCCATGGTTTTATGAGCAGTTATTTCTGTTTTTTTGTTAAACTGGCCATAGCATCAAAACTTTCGAAGATTTCTCACAAACCTTTTGCTCTTCCTTAGGCATAGAGCAAGGAACACTTGATCGGTGGAAGAAGATCAGGGCCGTTTTGTAGCACTGCACTACTGAAAGACATTGGACAAAGTTTCAACGACCCAGCCTTGTCCAGAGCCTGAAAACGTCGAAATGATATGCAGTCCACTTAGTTAAAAGCTTGCGAAACTCAGAAAAAAAACCGTGGTACCCAAATTTTACTCGCACAGCAAACACCTTCCTCACAATAAGCAAACTTTGGCTCTTTGCAAGTCTTACAGCTATTGTTAGAGACTAGTCGAACAGACTCTCAGATGAGTAAGGAATGCTCCTGATTCAGACGAAAGATTCAGCCTGAGTTATTGAATGAGATCACGTGTCATCGCCGCCCATGCACTGATGTAATGATGTAGGGGAAGAATACGATGCAGACGTGTCGCTAACTATTGAATTGTTGAAATGACTATTGAAACTATTGAAACTATTGAAGGCAGTCACCGCAGAATAAGTCCTCTAATGAATTTGTTCTCGATTACTTCAATTCCAGAATAAGACAAATCAGCGAATGCAGAGACGGTGAAGTTAAATTCACTTCTTCCTATTTGCCTGCACTACAGTTCTTTTCCTACTGTGCGGATCCCAGTACATCTAACATTCGTTCTTCTAATCATTTGCCTGAATTTTCATCTTCTTTTCAAACGCCGTAGTTTATTGGTTGAGCACGTTCCCTTGCGACCTCAACGATGACCAGGCTGAGGTGCTCCGAGAGGCGCTCGTTGTTAAGTGCCAGAGAGTGCTGAGGACTGTGAAATCAATTTCGCGTCGAGCTAAGCCGAGCATCATTAGCCACTCGCCACAGTCCCACAAAGTCAAATTGGGAGAAAAGTTGAAAATATAAACTACCTTGCAGGATTCCTATCTATGGGTCTCTTTTTCATCGAAATTCCACTTTTTTGATACGATAGATGTCATCACAGAAGAAAAGAGTACCTCGAGCTTAACTCATAAAGACAAAAGTTAAGGAGCTGGAATGCCAAACAATACCTTTCCAAGCGCATTCATCAGATTCCGTTATAAAACTTTCAATCTTTTCAAATAGTTTGACAGCTACGAAATATTTGACTTTCAAAGCATCGCTAGAAATATGTATATATATATATATATATACACGAATATATAAATAAATAAACATATGTGTTTGTATATAATGACTCATTTTATCAGCCACGTGCTCGACTGTTGGTCACTGCAGTGTCAGGGGATTTCATCATCAACTTGCAGTGATTAATGTCCGTTCTTAATAAGTAGAAGTATAATCCCTTGGGATCGACGAACCTAAGGAATAGTACTACTGGTGAGCCTAGAAAGGCGAAACAGGCCTGTGTAGCACTGTATAAGTCCATATCAAATTACATAAAAAAGCTTGAAACATGTTTTCATATCACCAGATCATTGTTGTTTTCGAGCGAAGTCTATAAAAGCAGCCAAATGATGAAATATAAAAATTTTCCGCCTTCGATAATTCAGCGACTAATGTTGGAGTGCTACAAAAGCTTGCTCATTCATAACGAAGTGCAATGTTTGAGGTGCTTTTCTGAACGCACATGATCGTGAGTTAATAGCGCGATTAGAATTCAAAATATTTGAAGACAATGTGAATGCGTTTAGTAGAATATCTCAAACAGCCTACACCCATGACATTTCCTATACCTCCATATTTCTACGATCCATCCAGTGAACAATATGTAAGATTGTGATTCATAAGTACATTTCTATAGCGTATGATATTCAAAGGGATTTATTTAGAGAATGCTTTGGTATGTCGTCGGGTAAACCTTAGTAGAGCTCGTGGGCATCAATTTGTAGAGTATTTTATCGGAAGAGTGCAGCTTGCTCTTCTGAAAGGCCTTTTGAGTGCACAGCTCCAGGGAGGAAATAACACGGTTAGCGTTTCAATTGTTAGCCCGCTGTTTGAAGGAACTTTATAACGGGTTTTATTGGCATTCATATGTCGAAATTTGGATGATGTGAACTTTTTATCGTCGAAAAAGTAGACGATAGCATAACACCGAGGAAGGAAATACAATGAAAATGAACACATTTCCAACACTTGTTGTACATTTTTGCCTCTTATCTTGGAGAAGTGAGTTCGTCTTTTTCTGGTCGTCATTCGCCCGACAGCTATAGATAAGTCTAATTCGCAATCAACTGCCAGATACCGGGCATGTTCAGTTTGTAGAAGTCGAATAGTTTCTTACACCTAAACCTTACGTTCCTTGAAAAACTCTCGTTGTTGTTAAAGAATAGGGTAGGATCCTGAATGACGGCATATTCTTTGACAACTCAACGACTGTCATTTGATCAGTGTCCTGCTGATGTGAATGGGCACAATATCAAATTTACAAAGATTTTTCCTTCTTCAAAGCTTGAGAAGGCCAGATTGACTGGCAGTTTCTTCAGTCGACTACTTTTGCAGGCGCATCTCTGAAAACATTGAAGTCGAGTGACAACGATTGTTAGAGAAATGTGCAGTACTCAGAAGTTCTACCCAAAAAACTAGTGGCTTTTTGCACAAAGTGCTTTTGTAATGCGAAATAATCATTTTCTCATTACGAGCTGTAAGTTGTTCCTAGAAATCGGCAGTCTATGTATCCAAACGCTGAAAGTGGAGAGTATACCCATGGAAAGAAGCAGGTCGGACTATATCAGAGTTCATAACTGAAGGATGCCTGCATCCCCCACCGTGGTCACATTGCGGTTATTTTGACAGGCTGAAACTCGAGAGAGGTACAGGGACTGACTTGAGGAGAATCAATTAATGAATACGTAAAATACGCAAAATCAGCAGGCACGTCCGGTGTCAAAAGTCGTAACGATGAATTAAGTTTATAGCATAGTACAAGTGGATATACGAAGAATCACCCATAGAATAGTAGGACGAAGCCCACTCTGGAATTATACCTAATTTTCAACTTCTGAAGTATACTATTAATTCAAAAAAAACGGTGAGGTGTTTTCTTGAGACCACGCTCAATTTAATGTATCTGATAATTATCCCTGAGTGGTCCTAGGGAAACATTCGTAGCAAATTGCATGATGTTTTACGATCATCAGCGAAGAGCAATGAATGTAGAACACTGCACGTTTGCTTATTTCTATCACTTGACGGCGCTTGTAAATATTACGTCTGCAGTTCCTCAATGAAAGGGGTCACCTCCCTCCCCCAATAGACTGGCTCAGACGAAGGCGGGCGAGTGGCTGACGAGGCTGCAAAGCCGAAACACGTTTATTGTATAGTATAAGTGACCATAACAGACCACATGCATGGCTCAGGGATGATGTACATTAGAATGCAAATCTTACCGAACATTTTGGGCCAACTACCCATTGCTCTTCACATTTCAATCAGTGATGACTTTATGTTATTGTTCAATAAGAAGAATGTCAAAGGGCAAATATTTTGCACTGCTTAGTGCAAGTGACTGAAAGTCAAACAGTATAATATCAAATCAGCAATTTTCTTCAAACATATATACTATATTTACTTTGAAAGCATATAAACATATAAACTATATTAACCTTGAAAGCATATGAATGTGTAGAGGAAACCGTGATGTATCAAAATGAAAGGCAAATGCAAACAATTCCTCGTACATTCGACTGTTCTTATCGACTTTTTCAAAATAATATATAATCTCATATCTGGAGCCTTTCATGAGGTTTGTTATGGCACATATACAGTTCGGTAGGGAGTATTTCTCCCTAAAGAATTGGCTGAACAGAAAAAGCACCGTGCTACTGGTGGGGCTGTAAATGCTGATACACGTGTTTAGCACTGTATAAGTGCCATAACAAACTTCATGAAAGGCTCAAGACATTTTTCAAAAAATTTCTATGAGACAGAAAAAGCAATCTTGCTCTATAAGCTTGAGTAAGTGTAGAGTATTGAGATGTTTCAAAGTTAAACTAGAAACTCAAAGAAAAGATTTTTTCGAGTGAGAAAAAAGCCCTACTTGAATAACAAAAATTGCGCGACGCTCTGCGACTTGAACCGCGCTCAGCTAATTCTATTGCCGCTTCAATCATGTACAAAAGCTTCGCACTGTATGATTGCTAGTGATTTCGTGGCAAACCACATAGGACGCTTGGACGAGAAGTACACTTGGTACATCTAGTCGGGGTGGTGACTGCGATCATCAAAACAGATACTATCTTCAGAGTCCGGAAAACATGTGATGATGTCAAGGCTCATACAGGAGCCGACGTAGTGAGAATAACAGATAAATGAAGTGAAAGAGCAGTATTGTGCAATTTGAGAGAATGTAACCATCGTCATTCATGCAAACGATAATGGGCGTGATCTGATTAACGTCAATCATCTGTAACTGCAAAAAAAAATTTTTTTGTAACATGGAATGATCATCGCATACGTCAACAACTTCCAAGCAAATCACCAACATGGGAGATGCTTGCTCGAGAAAAACACAAATGGAAACTACACTGGGGTCACACAACCTGTGAAGAGTGCAAGCCATTTGAATGTGGGCTCAATTTTCCCCTTAAATATTATTTATCATCGTTACTATTATTATCATTATTATACTACTACTATTACTGTTAATATTATTGATACTGCTATTAATAGTATCATTGTTGTTATTATTATTACTATCACTATTACTGCTGGACGATCAAAATTTAGTGTTCAAACTTTAAGTCAGACATGATCTTTGAGCGTTACACGAGTCTTCACTTGACAAGGAATCCAACAAAGAAGATAAAATGGTTTTTCAACTATTACACGTAAACCATTTCCGGTGAATGGTGTCTACCTTTCAACATAGCAAATTTTTCTTCTATTCTCAAGATTAGCTTTTTTATAATCTCTATATTGATGAAATGATGACAAAATTTACTGACCCATTACCTTTCCTCTCACACTTCCTTCACAAAAAGCGCGTCCGTGAAAAAATGTTGTGAGAAAACAACAATGTGACGCTTCATCTCAGTGACTGTTTTTTTTGAACCTCGCTATGAACATTCACTTCTATGTGTAGGAATGTTTGAAGCCTTACCGAGGCGGGTTTACATCACAGCCATTCACGTGTTTTGGAGGTATCGCCCTCTTCATCAGTTTCTCAGGCCACACTGATAGCAGGGAGGGGAGACGTATGTGGTGGTAGCGCAACGTACAGTGACATCGTTTATCACCACTTTTTCAGTCGATGGATTGCGGCTGGTAGATACGAAGTAATCCATCTTACCGACTGTTTATTGAACCTCGTTATATACATTCAATATGATCTGTAAGAATGTTCTGATGTAACAATCTCGCTAAGGCTTGAAACATTCTTACAATTTATGTTCAATGTGAGCTGTTGAAGAGAGAAGCAGGCATCACGTCTGACTAAAGGGCGCGGCTGACGTCGTTGAAACTTATCCTATCTTGAGGTTGGAAGGAAATATACATTGATAGCAAAGCACAGATGAGCGCCACTTAGCTGTTGTCAGCTATCTGTATTTGGAGATGGAAAGGTTTTTGTAACATGAAATGGGTACTGCAGACATCGGCACGTTCAAAGCAAACCTTAACCATGGACGAAGATCCAAGTCACCCCGGCTAGACACAGTGTGTGCACTCCTCGCCCACAGCCTCAAATGTGGTTTGTCATGAAGAATTTGCCAATTGTATAGTACGAAGCTTTCACACCCGTTTGAGACGTCACTAGAAATCGCTGCGTGCAGTGTAAATTGCAGAGGAGCGCGTGGTTTTTGCTATTCGAATCAAAGTTAGTTTCTCAATTGCAACAAGTTTTTTGGGTTCCTAGTTTTACTTTGAAACATATCAATTTCCTCTACACGTAATATGCTCATAGAGCGGGACTGCTTATTTTTTCTTCGTCTTAGAGCAATTTCTTGCGTTGTCATAATATTCGATACACCACGTTCTACACTACACGCTCATATGCTTTTGGATCAGATACAGATTATGTTTGTGTAGAAAATGCTAATTTATCATCAAACGAAGGTGGTCAGATTCGGCATTGATCCATATCGTTCCAACCGCAATCGGCCTATCCGGGTTGTTAGCTGTTCAAATAAATCAATGTTCATGGCAAAATTCGATTTGACGAGAGCACCAACGCCGCCGTCACCTCTGCAATCGCATGTTCCAAAAAAGAGTTCTTCTCCGGTGTCATAAACAGCGGCGAAATAGATGGTATTTCTCGTTTTAGCCAGGCCGATTACGTCGTTTCTTGTCCTTCTTGCTTGAGTCAAAAGATCTTCTACAAAAGATTTGTGAGCAAGATTTCTTGTATTGTAGGTACAGACCGTCATTTTAGTCCGCTTCGACCTTCGCAGCCTAGTTTGGGCCCTAAGATTTAAGCAGCCTCTTCCGTACTTGTCCTATCTGGCGCCGCCGTACCAGGGGCTCCTTCGGGGTCAGGAGAATGAGGCCCTTTTCTGTTACTCTTTCAAGCAATTTGATACCCAACGTACTTGCTAGGCTCGATACGTGGGGCTGAGTATTTACGAGTAGCTTGCAGTCTCTCTCTGATGAACGAGAGGAGCTTAATTGTTGAAGGGAACTCCTAACCGTTTCCCATGAACTTCTCGGCCGTTTGATTGCAGGCTCTTGGCCAATTTGACTCTTAGAAATCGAGGTCTGAGAAATCGGTGTGCAGAAGCAGCGAGGTCATCCCCTGAACCCCACGTGCGTCTCTGGGAAGCACACGGTGCTTTTGGTACGCGTTAAATTCCATTATCCACCACCTGGAGACGCGTCACGTGCCCTCGCGATTAACCGCGCGGGATCTTCACCGACGAAGATCCATGACTTGAGTTTATATATATATATATATTATTTATTTATTTATATATATATATTGTATATATATATATCTGCGGTTTTCTTAATATTTGAGACACCATAGCAATAAACGCCAAGTTTATTAACCAGAACTACCTAAAATTGATTGACAACCACATTCAAAGTCGTCGAACATCATCTCTATAGTCAAAGTAGGATCTTTTCAACTGCTTAGATGAGGGCCTTGGGGAAGGTCTGTGCTTGCCGTTGCCTTAACCAGTCACATATTTGGGCTTTGTTCGACTATTGTTTGATATTGACTGTTATTGTCGCTGACGGCTTTTGACGACTGAAGTCTTGCATAGAAATTGGTTTATTATAGAACATACAAAACAGCCTAAAAATGTATATATATGAAAGGATAAAAGGATAGAGATCTCGACGTTGATCAATCCCTGAGGGATGCGCATGGATGCGTCTTCAATTTTAAATTTGTTTGAGGTGATTGAATGCATATCTGGCCTTTGCAAATGACTCGCGGTGGCCTCCCACTGAACCGAGTCAGTGCCGCCCAGACAAGTCTGAGACCAGTCGGGTACCAATTTACCGACCCTGGAGAGATGGATGGCTTGGTGAGCCATGAGCGCGTATATATATATATATATATATATATATCCAATAATGATACAACGTTTTGGATTTAAACGACCAATCCAACTATAAACCTCAGGGAGAAATGCCTCGTTATCACTCGTGATATGAGGCAGTGTATAAGACATTTGGTTTGATGGACGGGGTGCATTACGAGATTATATGATCTCCTTCCGGTGATCTCCACTTGAATATTCAGTGGAACACATATAAAAGTAGTGAGTATGTTGAGTGTTGATTTTGTGTTTATGCGATTGGATATCCTGGTCTGCTGAAATTTTCTAAAGGAGTGTTGGAGGTGTCTGACTGATTCAATTGTAAACCATTTCACCTTTCTAGGCTCTGAACAAGGCAAACTGCCGAAACGTCAGCTGTTGAACAAGGAAATAATATGACAGCTCGTGTTCGGCGCAAAGAAGAAAATTAGTAATTATCGAGATCCGGTAGTTTTGAATTTTTTTTATATCTATGTTCTTTCTTACCTTAATTTTTGCCATACATTTACCTTGACTTTTGTCATATATATATATTTATATATTTATACAGCGCATGTAGCGCAGTGGTTAGAGGTGCCCTGCGTCGCACACGAGGTCACTGGTTCGATCTCGCGCTCATGGCTCACCAAGCCATCCATCCCTCCGAGGTCGTTAAATTGGTACCAGACAGGTCTCAGACTTGTCTGGGAGGATAAGCAGCACTGACTCGGTTCAGCGGGAGGCCACCGCGAGTCATTGTAAAGGCCAGATATGCATTCAATCACCTCAAATGAAGTTAAAAATTGAAGTCGAATGCATGGCGCACCCCATAGGGATTGATCAACGCCTAGAGCTTTATCCTTTATCCTTATATATATATATATATATATATATATATATAACATGGGAAGTCCATTTTCAATCCTATGAAGACAATGGTTGTCCATTTTATACAAACATTCACCAATCATTTGATATCATGAAGTCCGGCAATCTTCAGTAGTAAATCTCGACTGATCTATATTTCCTCAGTCAAATTCACTCAAATTCTCTGCACAAGCTATTGCATAGTCCAAAGTGGACTTTACCGGCTTATCACACAAATTATTTCCATATACTACTCTTATCACCATAAACACTTGACTCTAGCTGGACAATTCGTTCTGTAACAACGTCAACAGAGGTTCCGGGTTGTAAATCAAGATACAAAAATGAAGATCTTATGCTCATGAGTACATTTCCATCCTTCGTAACTAACTCAAGCAATTGTATTTCAAGATAGCAATTAGCTGTATAATTACTACTTTCATCAGCGAACTACTACCACGATCTGGTGCACTGACCTCTTGAATCAGATTCATCACTGTAATTTCTGGTACATCACAACCACGTTGATATTGCCATATTGTTCTGCAGTCTTCTTTGAATCTTGTGTATTTATTTATTTTTTCCTTGTAGTTATTCAGACGGTCTACAAATTTTCCGTATAACAATTTTCATAATTTCAATGTGCCCGTAGGAAGTGTTTCAATCGTTATTATTTCAACGAATTATAGATGCAACTCTTACCATTGTATCCACATCGATGGGACCCACGATGGGACTCAAAAGGATGCGCGTCGAAACCAAAACTCAACCGAACAATAAATATCGAATTATTGCTGATTAAAAGTGGAACAATGGTTATTACAAATGAAATTTCCTGATAACTTTGGTCGCTCCCAAACATTCATCAAATCACACTCCTGAAGAGTGTTGATTCCTACAGACTGTCAACAGATCCATTCAGTTTTGTGGAGAACGAATTCGACATTTAAAGGAATAGCGATTCTTTTAAAGCAGGCAGAAAATGTGTCCCAACAACAGGATATTATTAGGCTGAGAAATTATGCTATTGCATACAGATCGATCTACCCAGCTGATAATGGGACTAATCTTAAATGCTGATATATCGTTAAATGCAAGATAGCAGTAAATACTAAATTGTGGGCTTCACTAATTAAGTATAGAACTGAACATGGTGGTAGTTGAACTTCTATATGAGAAATATTAGATGGCTCAAAACCTGCCGCTGTAGCCACGTTCACCCATTCATTGTTCAATTCACAAAATTGACTTTTGAAGTCCTTTTCGGAAAGCAGCTAGTAAAAAGAAGCATTTTCAAGACTTTTCTTGGCTATTTCGTAGCTAATATTCATATCTGACCTGTTATTTTGATCTGAGGGAGGCGTTGGCGGCTTCTGATTTGGTTTAATCGATGGCTGATACATAAGAGATCTTAAAGAATTTCGCTCGCTCAATTTGAAAGAACTGATATGTGCTCCTAATAACTACTAAATCAACACATTTCAAGTGCATACTATTTATCTTTCATCGCTCACATTTCAAATCCTTTTAAATAGAAGCTGTCAAAAGCAGATTTTATTACCATAGGACAAATATTTTCTTTGCCGATTATCATTACTTTTATTTATGCATTTTCGCTCATGTTAGCGCACAAGTTAATTAGAATATATATAATTATATATATGTATATACATATATATATATATTGAAAAAATATAATTTATTTGTACACTTTGGAAAGGATTTATATGTAAAACTCGAGCAAATTCATTGTATGATCTACTGAGTATGAACTGGAGAAATTGAAATGGACTTGCAAGTTGAAATCGAATGTTAATATTTCGAAGAGTGTAAGTTTTTTTTTGGTATTGATAGCTACTGCTTATGTTTTTATGCCTTCCTTTTTTCATATCGACATTTTGCTGTTGTAACTAGTAATATCAGTATGGGTACTTCTCCGTAATTCGCTTCCTATTTTTCTCCTTGGGACAGAAACTTTTTCTGCTTGATCTCAGCGTTTTAATTGTCAATTGATCGATACATCATGAGAATTTCGAAGGGCACTTTGTTTTTGGAGTAGCTTTTATATTGCGTTGTCATAGTGAAAATGAAATTATGTATCGCACTCGAACATTTTTCGTTGGACGGAGAATTTTCAGATTTTTAGTAGTCATTCGATAGCTTGAATTTTGCTAATTTTATATATATTTGATTTTCAGAAGAAACTTCTCAGTGCGTTGTCGCAGCTAAATTAGTACTGGTTATCGCAAATTTAGATCATTTTCGTCATTAGCCCTTGTTTCATCCTGTTGAGGAAAACATGTTTTCTGAATAGATTTCTAGTTTTCGTAAAGAATCGATAGATTAAATTTTGGAAGTTTCAACTGGTGTACTTTATTTCCAAAATAGCCTTTTTATTCCACTGTAGCACTAAAATAAAATTGTGAAAATAAGAAGATTAGCTGAAGAGCTAATCTTTCTATAAAGCTTCACGAGGTTGGTATCTTTTTCCCATCGATTATCCTTCTTTTCGGTCGATGGGTTTTCTTGGTTGCTTGTGGCTGAGTGGCTGACATTTCGGCAAATGCGTCTTCTTCAGAGCCTGAACGAATATTCGTTGTAACGTTGCTTATATTATTGGGCACTGTGGAAAAAGATGAAATTTTAGGGCATTAACAAACGATAATTGATTCAGGAAAGACCACTCACCGTGCAATCTAGCCTAGGTACTACCTATTTTCTTGGCGCAGGGCGACGTATGAATCCGCCCCCATGTCACTAGGTCAAATTAACCATAGGTGTCGGCTGATACCCAGGCTAGAAAATCAGTCTGAAATAAGGTGCCTTATGGATTGTTAAGGCTAAGGTACGCTCTTTTTTGTTCATTTGCGAGTTTCTAGAAGATATCCAGAAGTCTTCAAGGGTTATATGTGCCGATGTTTTTGATGCGGGCCTTAAGATTTTGACTGCTACCTCGAAGTCGCCATTGTTGTGTATTTGTATCCTGTGCATACCTAGAGGTTTAAATGGGTCTTCATATGTTTTTCCGGCTAGGTGTTCTTTTACGCGGATGTGAAGTGATCTGCCTTTTTCGCCAACGTATTCGTCACTACATGTCTTACAAGATATAAAGTATATCGTACCTATGCTCACGCAGTCGCCTTCTCTACCGTTGGGACAAATAACGCAGTTCTTAGTATTAACTAGACGGTCATACAAGCGGTTTCCGACTAGTTGACCAAGAAGTGTTTCAGGGAGAATTTGTACAATTCCTGCAGAATCTTCTAAACCACGGTTTTTTCAGGCATCATCTAATACCAGTGCCTACTTCGTCCGTTATAAAAGGAGTATAAGAGGTACCTTACTATTCACTATCATAACAAAATACTAAAGTGCCTCTTATACTACCTTTGAGAACAGGCGAAGTGAGCGCCGCTATTATGAGATACCTAAAAAAACAGTGCTCTAGAAGGTTCTGTACGAATTTTAATATGAATTTTTTTTCAGCAAAAAACTTCATAAGAGTCGAAATCTAACTATATAATCCAGAAAAAAATCCTCTATGTTATATGAAAATCGACAAAACTTATCTTGATTAGCTGATGCGAGGTTGGTAAACTAGTCGTAGCAATTCGGCTGACGTTTCGGCGATCCGCCTTCTTCAGAGGCTGGGCGTATGTAGTATTAGCCTGACTAATAGATTATTATAAATTATAGATTATTAGAAAATCAGTCAGACTAATACTACATACGCCCCGGCTCTGAAGAAGGCGGATCGCCGAAACGTCAGCCGAATTACTCCGACTAATATAACAACCTCGCGTCAGCTAATCAAGATAGGTTTTCTCGATTTTCATATATCAATTAATTATGTCGAGGTTCAGAGAAAGTCAAACTTTTGAATCCTCTATGAGTTAGAAAATTGGATTGTGAGTGCAAACCGTCATCTTTTATTTATTCTTTGAACGTATTGTGGAAGTATTTTCAAGCAACAAGCTCAGCATTAGAATCAGAATTCTCAAGCTATCGAATGACTGCAAAAATATGAAGAAGATAGGAGAAAATGTTAACTAACAACTTGGAATATAAACCTTTTCGCAAGTACGTGGATTTTCATATGAAAGAGAAAGGTTTTTAGCGGCAAAAGTGTTAATCTTGCTGAAATCATTCATACAAGAGTTTCATCAGCAATATTTTATCAGTTTCCGATGACTATGTCCCTCTAAGAATTTAACCAACCCGAATTTGTATTGGAGCACGCACTACTCTTCGTAACCGTCCGAAAGGCGCCCAGCTGACGGTCATAATGACCCTCATCGTCCGCAAAGGGATATTTATCGTTCACGCTTTGCATGAGATAGGTAAACTGTTTCTACGCTCATGCAATCATCGTTTACGCCGTTAGAACATAATTTACACTCTTTCATTATACAGAGACGGTGATAAAAGCGGTTTCAAACTAATTTGCGCTTTAAAATATTTGGTGGTATATCAGTAATAACTACCAATTGCTCTGAACCTGCTCTTTTCAAACAGCGTTTCATAGCTCTACTTATCTTATCTGAATAGAACGGGAGGATAAAGTGATACTCCGTTTATTTGAATTTTTGTTCGGAGGAGTGCTGTTTCCTCTAAACCCAACCCGAAGGGTCACGAAATCGTATCCATCAGAAATGGCTATTTCCCGAGCACGGATTTACCCTCTGCCCTTCTCCGGTGCACACGATGGCAACTGTTAGAAACATGTTCTTTACTAACTCCTTTTTCGTATATGAGGGATGTGAGGAGAGATAGCGAACCAGGATAATCTTATCACTTGGCTTTCGGTACCGCTTTGTTATGTAGCCGTTCTCGGTCAAGTTTATTTCCACGTCCACGAAAGGGAGCCAATTATCTTTGGTGTCTTACGGGTGAATCTTATATCCTCTGACTGTTCATTCAACAGCCTAAAACAATTATTCAATTCCTTTTGATTGAACAGGTAGGCAAATAATCATCTATATACCTACAACAGAGTAATGGCCGAAATCCATCACTGATGCTTCCACTTTGACATAAAGGCAACAGCCAGATTGGCGCCAGTCGCTGCCCCATTGCCAGACCTCTCATTTGAGCGGAGTACTTCCCAGACTCAACTGAAGATTGAGCAGTTCAGGCACTCCTTTAAAGGAACCGCGAACTGCTGAATCGGCAAGCCATACATGTTTACACCTCCGTGATGATGTATAAGAAGCTCGTGTGTGGCTTACAAGCAGAGTCATTCGACACTTTGGTATAGAGAGCAATGACGTCGAATGACTTCATTACGTACACGTTGTTTGTATTCGCGTTACGTAGACGGTCCAAGAACGTCTTAGTGTTCATCAGATGTGCTGGAATGTGTCCTAGCAACGAGGATGCTATTGAAGTTAGAAACCATGCTATCCTATCCGTCGGTCCGCCTACACAGCTGATGATGGGTCTAACTTTGAATATAGATGGGTCGTTAGACGTTAGATCATCAATGGATACTAACCTATGTGTTTTGATAAGTGAGCATAAGGTGGGACATGTTGGTGATCGGATTTTCAATTGAGAAATGATAAATGGTTTTAAATCTGTCCGCTTTTGCCACTATGGACCCACTCGTTTTTTAATTTGCGGTTTTGCCTCCTGAATTCCTTCATAAAAGATGATTGGTAAAGCGAAGCATCTTTGAGATGAACAATTATATTGAAATTAGAGCGAAGTCTTGATAAAACACCCGAAATAAAAGTATGATATGATAAATATACCAACCAAAGAGCAATCGAGTGTACAACACTGTAAGTTCGGTGATAATTTCATTTGACTTATAGTGTAAATCGTTCGTCTTCGATATCTCGCTGTAGGGAGAGTCGGGACTCCCGAGAGGATTGGCTAAAAAGAATGAAAGGCAGACAGATTATACCCGACTGATGAGACTATAAGGTCGAAACAAATGTATCGGACTGTACAAGAGCCCATTACCAGGCCACATGTCATGTTGGCTCAAATAACAATGAAGCCATTTTTGGGATGCTTTTTCGTTATTGCGATATCTAACTGTCAAGAAATCATTGCAAATTCTCCACACTTATCACTAACTATTAATTTTATCCTTTTTTACCTTATCAACTTGCGAGCCTCTTCAGTTCTACGCTTTTGTAGTTTTGTGAGGTTTGAGTGAAACCTTTTTGCGCGAGAGTGTATAAGAGTTCTAAGAGTTTCGTTCGCAGATCTCTGCAATTTCTATCAACCTCCTCGTCGGGATTCTGTTGATAGTAGGGTATTGAAATGCCCCCGTACTTTCTTTCCTATTAACCTATTAGATTTTCCGAAAGAACTGTGGTGTTCAGTGATTTGATTCGAAAAGTTTATCTAGTTTCACAAAATTTCAAACAATTAGTCTGAACGGCGGCAATATAGTGCAAGGAATGGCTCTACTGAATTATCTAATAACTCAATTCGCCTCTAAAATCGATAATCTAGAGAAGGATCCACTGACAACATAAAGTCTTTCTTACTAGTTAGCTATATTCTGTTAAGTCAATGCAGGCTATAGCAGAGTGCCTCGCTCATTTCTGTGAGAGCTTTATTTTAGACAACGGTGAGCATTCTACAGCTTGCAAATCCAGGCTCTCGTGAACATTGCCGCCTCGACTTTCCGTTATCTCAGGGCATCCAAATAAGCAAATATTACACTTTTATTGCACTTTTTCTACATTACGCGAACTAAATCAAATTTGAATGAGAATATTTTCCATCTATTATGTTGCTCACTTGTGATTCTTGTGGGGCTCGTCGTCGTCTCCTCGTACAGAGAGATGTAATAAAAGTCATAGTCCAGTCTTTGCAAATTGTGATTCATCCATAAATGACACATAGTCAAATAATCTATTATACTGTCATTCTATACTTTTGAAATCTAATAATGCGGCAGAAATTTTTCAGTTCGAACATCCTTTGCTTCACGTACTAGACAAGTTTTATAGTGTCTGAATATAAAAAAAAGCTTCATTAAGACGGTGATGCTACCTTGTCACTGCATGCATTACCACCTCATCTACAACTTTCAACACTTTCAAATTATCAATGTACTTCGCAAATTCGGATCTTTGTAGAATTATATAACAGGTTTTTTCCTTTCGGGGGCGGGACACGTTGAGTGTTGGTCCATTTTTCTACGAACACTCTTTATCTTCTTCTTGTTCCGAAGGTCGATACTTCTACTTTGGTATCTTCAAGAAATCGTTTCGCCTCTTAGTTATAACAATAATAACGTCATTTAGAAAGGAATGCTGGCACACTTGGTAAATGTTGTTTTTGACATTATGATTTTGATCGCTGGTTTTGCTGAAATCTAGTAAATAGCATCATGGAAACTATTGTTACGCATAAAGCGACATAGTAAAGGTTCATTTTGTTTATTTGGCAGTAAATAAAAAATGACACCTTTTGTTGGACAAAAATTTTTCATTTTTTTCTTGATTATTATTGAGCCAACATGTCATGTGGTTTGGTATTCGGCTCTTGTGCAGCGCGATACACGTGTTTCGACCTTACAGTCTCGTCACAACAGCTTTACTCACCCTACAGATATTCGAAGACGAACGATTCACACTGTAAGTCAAGTGAAATTATTACCGAACTTACAGTGTTGCACACTCCATTGCTCTTTGGCTGGTATTTTCATATATTATACCTTTATTTCGAGTGTTTTATTAAGACCACGCTCGAACTTCAATAAGTCCCATCATTATTATTTGAACCAACATGCCATGTGGTCTGGTAATGGGCTCTTGTACAGCCCGATACACGTGTATCGACCTTACAGTCTCGTCATTCGGGCACCGTCATCTTTCAATCTTTTCATAGCCAGTCCTCTCGTTAGCTTGCTCTCCCTACAGAGAGGTATAAAAGCAAACGCTTTAACGCTTTACACTGTACAAGAACCCAATACCACACTACATGACATGTTGGCTCAAGTAATAATGAGCGGAACAATTAGTTGACTCACTGCATTTATTCGGCATCGGTATACCAAATATGCGCTGAAAGTGCTGAATAGTTTTTGATGTCTCCTCATTTACTCGATTCCTAAAAGCTGGTCCAAAAAAAGAAATATCGTAGAGTTGCTGACGTGGAGCTGGGAGCTCTTTCTCATCTTAACTCCATGAGAGCAACGATTTTGAAGCCTTCACATTCGACTGTTTTTTGAAACCTCGCTCAAAGCATATTATCTGACAATGTATTTTTGGTCTATCATGAGGTTTTTATGGTCACTTATACTTATACAGTGCGGGACAAGTGTTTCGACTTTCCAGCCTCATCATTTTACGGTGCCTTTCGTCTGAGGTGATCCCTTGCAGAGGAGACCCCCACATATTAACAAATCGTTGTTATCTTGTTTTAAGCGTGTTCTCAAAAAAAGGTCAAATTCGAAGGTTTTATGAAATGTACCAGCTCAACCGGTTGAGGATCAGGATTCAGAAGGCGTGCCGAGCCCCACCTCACTGGCCCCGCCCCAACAAATCACGTCTGTCCGTTGATAGAGATGATCGTGAAAGTGATTGGGACGACAGTGGTAGTGATGATAGTGATAGTGGTGATACTGATAGTGATGAAAGTTTGCTGTTACCAATGTTTCATGCGTCGATGCTGTTGTTTTCTAACTTAGAAATGAAGTCGGATCATTTCTGTATCACACCACCTCCTTCAAGAACGAGAGTGAAGCAAGCCCTACTTCGTCTTTATCTAAGGTGACGCTTAGTAAATTCTATACATTGACAGCAATTCGACATGCTTTCGAAGTGAAAGTGCAACCAGTGATGTACACTTAGAACTACGCCATCCAATGAAGACCATTGCGGAAGTCGAGCCAGCAGGTGAAGAATATCACTTATATGATAAAACGGATTTCAGTAAGCTTTTTTTATTAGAAATAACGTAATTACTCCATTTATTATTCACACTTCAAAAAGGAAAGCCAAAAATTAATGAAAAGGCTATATTTCGAACCCTTAACGAACACTTCTGTGATATTTTGCTTATACTTGCCCTCAGTTCAATCAAATTTCATCTTCTGTTTCTTCCATTTTCCATACAGTTTATTGTATGAAGTACATAAAGCTCATCATGATGGCTTAAAATAGGAAAACAATGAATAGTCGTTAAAAATAGTGCTGCTTTTTGCATGTAATCCCATCTCATCGATAAATCTAAATATTTTTCTGATTATTAGTGTACTTAAAATTCCTAATTCTCAGATCAGTGCGTAAATTCGTCCGAATTCTTTATCCATTTCAATGGTATGAGGAGAAGAGTTGGAGGGATGCGGTTCTCTTTCGTTACTTCCACTTCACTTCCACTTTGAGCTTTTTGCTAAAAGCGTGTTTTTTACTTTTGTAAAAGTTTTTGGCTTATTTGGTAGTTAAAATTAAGTAAATTTAACGGCATAATCTAATTATCAAATAGCCTATTTTTTGTGCTTAATAGTTGAAGATAATTTGTCTTCCACCTTCAGTCATTTTTCGTCGGATGGAAGTTCTTTCATCAATTAATAATTATTAGGTAGAGCAAATTTTGATAATTTCAACGGTATGCTTGGTTTGGAAAGGACTGCTTAAGCGCTGGAACTGTCAAAAGAATATTAGGTTTTGCAATGGATCTCGTTCGATGTCCGCACCTTGTTTTGACCTCTTGGAACACGTTTATTCTATTTTTTAAGAGTTCTTATAACCAATTGATTTTTGAAATCTCGACGATTTCGAAGTATAGTTTATTACAGAATGGTTTCCTAAATCTAGCAGTAAAAATAAAAATATCTTTTGCACTAAAGCATTTCCTTCTTGACAAGGTCTTCGGGAGCTTAAATCGCGGTAATTCTCACAATAACTTTGTTTTTGAAAGAATTCCTTGTTGTACTGTAACAGTCAAAAGAACATTACGTTTTGCAGTTAATCGATACGTTGCAGGAAGGGTGGTGACCTGGGCCAACATCACAAAATCCCACCTTTTGAAGTGCGAAACCCAATTTTTTTACTGTTACAGCGCTCTAAGAACTTGTTAAAAATCAACTAGCTCTTTGAAATAGTTGAGATTTGCGCTATCGAATGGTTTTTGAAGGTTTATAGAAAAAACTTTATTTCGGCGAGAAATGCTTAAATGTGGAACAAAATTTTGCTGTGACTGTAACAGCGCAAAAAGCAAGCTATCTGAGAAATAAGACGTACTTTTTGAATCCATTTGATTTCACTTACTGAATGCTTATTTACACTTCAAATAGAAGCGAATGAAGGCAAAGAACGCGTTCTTACCAAGGACTTAAACAGTGTGGAAATAATGGACAAGTACCGAGGGATAGTTATGTATTGCTAAGGATTTGTGACATTTGTAAGCGCTTCTGTTCGATGTTGTAAGTACGGATTATTGTCTGCTGATGAATGTATTTATGAGCTGTTAAATATCAGCATTGTGTTAAGTATTGCTCAGAAGCATGCATTTTATGAGAAGAGTAGAAAAGGCATTTTCTCAAGAATGTGGCTTTCATAATAGAAAAAAGGAATTTCGAAGACATTTGATCCTTTTTTTGCACCTAAACTACGTTTATAGAAATCCCTTTAATAACAACCCACCAAAATTTCGTGGTAATGAGGATTCCGTAGTATAAAGGGATCATTTCCGTTAGCCAAGCGCCACTTCGACCCCTGGGAAAAACGTATTCCTTAGTCATTTTCAATGTTCAAATAATCTTTCGATAGCACAAATCAAAGCAATTTGAATGGCTTTTTTATCTTCAAAAAGGCCTTCTTATTTCGCTGAGAGAACAAAAATAATATTTTGTTTCTCATTGAAAGATTTTTCGCTGACCAAATCTTTTCCTTCGGAGTTCTAGCAATCAGTCGATAGACCAAATCTTAAGGAATTTAATGATTTGGTTAATTTTCAAAACGGAGCACGCATTACGCTGTAACGGCCAGAAAAAAAAATTGGGTTTCGCAAAACTGGATTACTTTTTTATCCGCTCCTCACTTTGATGCCTCAAAAAAAAAATGCATTTTTAGTCATTTTCTATGCTCGAGTAACCACTCGATAGTTCAGATCATAAAAAATTTGGTGTTGTCATTCAGCTGTAAAAGTCCTTTTTGTCGCGAGGAACAAAAATGAATTTTTGTTTCTCATGCAAATATTTCTCACTGAGCAGAGCTTTTCCTTTGGTATTTCAGGATTTGATCGATAAATCAGATTTTAGGAATTCCAGTGATCTCTTTAGTTTTGAATACCGACCCCGTATCACGCTGTAACAGCCAAAAGAGGATTAGGCTTTGCAAAACTGGAAAAAAGCATCGAGTGCGAAACCCGATTTTTTTGGTTTTTATGAAGTACTTAGAAAATATGAGAAAGAGGCTCTGGTCAGCGAGGAATCTTTTAACGAGAAACAAAGTTTTATTCTTGCTCTTTCAGCACAACAAGGTCCTTTTGAAAATGGAGTACACCACTAAATTTCTTATGATCTGAACGATCAAATGGTTACTTGTACATTGAAATCGACTGAAAATTACATTTTTTCCAAACCATCAAGGTGAGGAGCGGATAAGAAAAGGATTCAGTTTCGCGGAATCCAGTTTTCTTTTGGATGTTACAGCGTAATGCGTCTCCATTTCGAAAGCAAATAAAATTATTGGAATCCTTAAGATTCATTCTATCGACTGATTACTAAAACTCCAAAGAAAAAACTTTGTTCAGAGAGAAATGTTTCAATGAGAATAGGATTTTATTTTTGCTCTCTCAGTGAAATAAGAAGGCTTTTCAAGAATGAGAAAGACCATTCAAATTGCTTTGACTTGCACTATCGAATGACCGATAGACCTAGGGGTCTCCCAACGGCACGACTCGTGCGAAGGTCGGTCGTGTAGTTACGGAAGAGACAAACAATGGCACTGCTTCGACGCCTCAGTACAATCTGAACTCTGTACGAGAACTGATCATCATCTTTCACTCGCGAAGATCGATCCACTTAGAGGCCGAAAAGGGAGTGCTGTCATCGCATAACCGAGAATGCTCTCAATAAAGTCGTTTCCTCGCGGTAGTGTAATCACCCCTTCTCGATAAAATTTCTGGAAAAAGCGTTCACTGAGGTAAATTTTGAAGTTTGCTATCACAACTTCTATTCGATACACCAAGTTCGCCCCATCTTGGTCTTGTCACTATTTTTCGCGATTTTCCGATTGCCTGATTTTTTCTTAACATTGGTATCGTATATATTTCAATAATTTAATGGTAGAATATGGTGGCTTCGAATGAAAACATTCCCCAATTCACTAAGCCAATGTTTTTGTAGGTCTCGTGCTCAGGTGATGGTATTTGTCTTTCATATGGCTTTTTATCGTGTCAACACGAAAGTGGAATTCAGTGAAGATTTTTAGCGAGCAGGTAAAGCTGTGTTGTCAAGGACGCTATTGTGCAGCTCCTATACACTACTACTGCCAATTACAAAAACTCAAACTTTAGCAAAAATCAGTTGTCCTGTGTTGCCCTTTTGAACTTAGTTTCTGGTGCTGAATTTTGACTTGTTCTAAAACTCTATCACAGTGCTTCTTCCCTCTAAGTGCTATCGCTATCGAATGAGCGGCGTGAATGTTCTTTCACGCATAGTTAGAGCGCATGGGATGTGGAAGGATCTTCCTTGTTCTCTAAATCTTTACGCGATAAGCAAAATGTATGGGGTATGGAAGATTTTTAACGCCTCATGGCATGTGTGCCATTTTGCTGTTACCAATAATTTGTGTGTATCGATGTTTCATGTTTCCTAACTTCAGATCTGGTACAGTCTAATCTGAATACCACTCTAACTCCTTCGAGAACCAGAGTGGGGCAAGACCCTACTTCGTCCTGATCTAAAGCAGTAATTATTGAATTGTATACCTCAACAGCAATTCGACATGTTTTCGAAGTTCATGGAACAGCAAAAATTTGCGAAAGCATAGTTTCGACAGATGTTAGATTTAGACTGAGGTAGCTGTTCGAAATATATTCGAACCTGTAAAGTGTTACTGAAATCTATGAGATAGCTTCTTATGTCACTATGACTTCTGCTTTGAAGTTTCGTCTGTTAACTGAATTTTGTTCCAGAATCCATTTCTGCATTATTCGTAACTGACAAGAGCGAATGTAATTCTCTGCCAGTCCAAAGCGACGTAGGACGGCTGATCAAGATGCAGAGAGGATATGGCAAGTATCTAGAGGCTTGTTATTCATACAGAGCTTTTCTTCTGGAAATAGTATGTTTAGAGAATATCTCATCAAAGGCACTTGGCTGGATGTATTCTGATTCGAAAGGACAGTTAACAATGTACCCTTCTAGACTGCAAGATGAGCTTCTGTATTCGATAGTGCGTGACACTGAAGGCTTCATTCAACCTCATCGAAATCCACCTGCTTCATGTTTTAGTGTGATACTGAATTAATCGATGATAATCGAAATACCGTCGCGAATGGGTAAAAGTCGGTTGCTTTCATCTGTTTTTAGCGTATCTTTTCAGGAAGTATTATTAACTCAGAACTAACTTTGCCTTTTATACCTCTTCCATCTACCGCTTTTCATAGACCCGATCAAGCTGATATAATCTGATAAGGATGTAGCATGTTTTGAGCTGTTAGGTCTAGTGCTAGAGAGGTACCTGCTTCGCCCTATTGGGACTTATCAGTAGCACCCTTCCTAGGTTCAGCCGATCCCCTAAAATCAAATAATCCTCTCGGGGTCGATTCCTTTCAGAGGATATTCAATCTCAGGAGATCGGCTGAACCGGACGGTGCTACTGATGAGTCCGCAATAGAACGAAACAGGTATCTTTATAGCACTAGACCTAAGAGCTCAAAACATGTTACATTATTATCGGACTTTGTCTTCAATGTCACGGCTCCTCGTATGTGAGGTCTTTGTCCTGTTTTTGCAGATCGCTTCGTGAGTATCACTTGGTGAAAAATTTTTCATATCATAATCTATGTTGATCCGCTAGTTGTAAAACTGGTTTTTATTTTTTATATGATCTGATTTTTATTTATTTATTTTGTTATATTTTTATTTTATCATCTATTATTTATTTTTTATGAAGAAGTTTTAACTGTTTTCTTTTATGTGGGAGAACTATCTTATTTCTAAATTAAACTAGTTGATATTGATGACAAGATCTGTCCACAGAAGCTAAAAGACATAGGGTTTATGAGAACTACAGAATATAACAAAACAGCAGATTGCTTGCAATAAATTCAGGGTAATGAGCCCTGAACTATTTTGCTCAGGTTTTTAGTTTATTTTGATGTGAATTCGTAAGCATAAGCAACTGGAAGGAGAGGCCACAAGCAGCGGCAAGCGTTCTTTTCTCAAGAAGAACGTTGTATCGTATAAATAATGAATTAAAAAATAATGTACCTAAAGTGACTTGTGGTAGAGTGAATAGTGTTGATCGGCGTGGCTCGACGTGGGACTGAACCCCGCCGCCTTCGACAATCTCCGGCAATCAATAGCGAGCGCCCCTCGAAATGTTTCGATCTGCTTATCCGCTTAATTGCAAGAAGACTTGCTCAACCGGTATTCTACGATATCCGTGAAAAAGATGAAGCAATCAAGCACGAAGCAATCGAGAGGACGAATGAAATGTTAGAGTATCAAGGCCAACACACTGAAAAAGCTATGGTACGAGGTAAATGAAGCGATGAAAAAAATACATTCTACGAAAGAAAGATACGATCTGGGAGGGCAGGCCCGATACTTTATGGCATATGAATTTAAATCTATGTAAGTATACATATATTTGATGTTATTTCTTTAGATGCGTCTTCCGTTTACTCGAGCGCTTTACAACCTTGTGTCAAATTAATTCGAATTTTTGCAGATCAAATTGCTTTTTGATGACGACTAACCTATGTCGCCACAAAAATTCAAAGCTGTGCCAGTATTATTTCACCCAAATGCATCCATATCAGGTATGTGAAATTTCTAATGCAAGAATAATGCCAAGCTAATCTGAACTTTGTAGATTGAAATGCGTTTCAATCCTACTACCTTATTTCGCCACCCAAATGCCAATCCGTGCCAACAATTTTCACATAATTGTTACCCTATGAGGTATGTGAAATTTCTATTTTAAGAGTAACTTTTAAGTAAAGAATATACCTTCAAGTGGAACAATATAGAGTAGAAATTCTATCTAAAAGTGGAAAGTCTCCAGCACATTTCTTTTTTGGAACCCTCTTTGAATATGTCGGAAACAGTCAAATTTTTGAGTGTAGATATACTAAAGCTTGTCCAAATAGTCACAATCTAATCACAGTTTCCACTGAAACGTTATTTAATCGTGGGGAATGCGTATGATTTTAGTGATATCTACTAAATATTTTATCGGTAAACAGACGGAAAATGACTATTCGTTTAAACTTTAGGTATCTACGTGTGCAAACAGTGCCAACGTCCAGGTGACTTCACTGCACTGTCTGATACGAGTTTTGATGCTCCTGGGCGCCAAAATAAACCTCACTTCCGTGAGAATTCACTGAATTGATTCTTATTTCCAACGCTTGTGCGTACATTATGCTACTAAGACTTCGAAGTTATATTTTGATTTCTCATCACTTCTTATTGTCTCTCTGTTTAGGAAATAGTCTATGGATATAGAGAAGCTGACAGGGAATCTTGTAAGTCCTCTCAAGAATTGGGCACTTGAAGTGAATCAACCAGTGATGAACGCTCTAGAACCAGAAGAACGGCGCAGGGCTGAGCCAATGAAGCGCGCTACTGAGCTGAGCCAACCAACGAAGAACACTATGGAACGAACCAGAAAGAAGAACACTGAAGTCTGCGTTAAAATACAATGTATACGCTTTTACATTCTTACACTCCTCATAATTTCTTGTGAATGTCAATACTAGTCATAGACACTAATCTTCGCAAATCAGCAAACATTGCCTATCTTCTCTCAATCAATTCACTTGAACTTTTTACCTACACCTTTGTGTGATTTCACTTGTTTGTACTTTGTCGACATATTCGTGGGTTGCTGTTATCTATGATTGCCATTACGATGAAGTATTAACTTTTAGTTTACAATGTTCTTGTTTCTATATCGCAAACAGATCGTCCTGACAAAAATTTCCAGTTTTTTGAGTTTCTCAAGTAAGATGTTGAATGCTTCATGTTAAAATTACTATGAAATGAAGCGAACATCTACAGTACGCCATTGCTTGCAAGTATAAAAAGTTTTTCAAGCAAGATCAGTATAAGAATTAAGTGCCTATAAGAACTACGAGACTATGCAAAGCAACATCCATTTCTTTTTGCTATCAACAAAGGTACTATACTGACTAGAAAAGAGGATAGCTTCATTGCTCACTGGCGCGATCACGAATGAGTTTACCTGAACGGGTTTGTTATTTATCACATTCCTCTTACCGGTTCTCACTTTCATGCTATAGAGACGGGCACTCTGAATACCCCCAGTAATTTTGGCGTCGTCTTCAAGTGAGAGCAGATTTCGATTGTACTTCTACTATTGATGAAACATCAATCGCCTAAGTCCAGCAAAACATTAACATCCGTGATGCATTTATGTTGCTTTCTACATGATCCGACCTATTATTCAGATTTTTCATGTCGATCGCCGTTAATACTGTACATAAGAAACAATGCCAAATCGCACATGATCAAGAAGAACAAGGACAAGTCTGAAGAGTTGGTCGACTTTGTAGTTCTTTCGCACCCCACCTACAGTGCAGACGTTGCTCCATCAAATTATGTTATCTTCCGATCAATGCAACACTTTTTTGATGACCGTCTATCTGAAGGATTTGATGAAGTTGAAGAAGCATGTTAAGAGTTTCGATTCGAGTGAGCCGGAATGGTACTTCGAGAAGATCCGGAATAACGCGAGCGATGGCAGGATGTCGAGACAATGGTGGTCTGTAATTCTGAAGATAGTTATTCTAGTTTTTATTGTCAGTTCGTGCATAAAGGCATTCAAGAATTCGAAAATTTTTCACAGCTTTCTGCTCAACCTTAGTAAAAAGAAAGGTTTGATGTTCCTCATCATGATTCACGTGTTTTATTTAACGGGTTCATATGACATATGGCTTCCGTGGCAAGTCGTATTTGAGTTCACCTGTATCACTTGTCGTCCCGTTGAACGTCAAGTGACTCGAGCGAGTACCAGCGACTCTTCCATTTTTCCCTATCGTGTGCAAGAGTAGCCCAGTGGGTCCTCCTCGCTCTAGAGATTCGCTAAGCATCATATCTTTCTTCTATCGCTTTCGTGAAGAAATCGGACCAACGGGTCAGTGGTCTTCCTGTATAGCGCTTGATGTCCCAAGGAATCCAGTTGGTAACGGCTCTCGTCAATCGGTTGTCGTTGAAGCACATCACGTGTCCGACCCACCTTATTTTTGATATCCTGGCATGTAGAACGGCGTCTCTGATTTTCGATCGTTGACGTAGGTCGGAACTTCGAATCCTTTCTCTCATTTGCGAGATACGGGATACTCCTAGCATCGACCTTTCGACTGCGCGTTCGATAACGGCAAGTGAACTTTCAACCTGCTTATGTAGCGACCAGGTTTCTGCTGCATACGTCAGGTAGGGAGAATTGTCGAGTCGAAAAGGTGGGCATGGAGTCGTATGTTCTTTGTCCTCTTCAGTGCATCTTCGATGCTCTTAAACGTTCCCGAAGCCGCTCGTTTTCTCCTGCTCAACTCTGGAGCTAGGTCGTTCATCATGTTGATTTCACGACCTAGATAGACGTAACTGGAGCATTCGCAGATTGCCGTTCCGTTGAGCGTGAATGGGGCATTAGAAACCCATCCGTTCCTCATGAATATTGTATTCGTTAGATTCAGTTGAAGACCAATCTTTCCACAGGCATTATCGAAATCGGTCAACATTCGTTTCGCTTGGCTGATGTTTGGTGTTGTGAGAACGATATCTTCAGCAAAGCGAGGATGGTTTAATTGTCGACCGTCAATTTTCACTCCCATTTCGTCCCATTCTAATGTTCGCATGATGTTTTGTAGGGTGGCGGTGAATAGTTTTGGCGAACTGTATCGCCTTGTCAAACTCCTCTTCTTACGTCAATGGTGATATTGTTGTAGAATGGCGATATTTCGGTCGTGAAACTTTATAAAGCTCACGAAGAATCATTATGTACCGAGTACGGACACCGTGGTTATCCAGAGCCTCTATAACCGCTTCTGTTTCCACTGAATCAAAGGCTTTCTTCAGATCGATGAAACTGAGACAGAGTGGTTGTTTGTACTCTCGTGAAACTTCAATGAGTCTTGTAATCGTGTGGATGTGGTCCATGGTACTAAATCCTTTTCGGAACCCTGCTTGTTCGCATGGCTGTCCTTCGTCCAGTGTTCTGTCAATCCTGTTTAGGATGACTCGAGTAAAGAGTTTATAGACAACGGACAGCAAGCAGATTGGGCGATAATTGCCTATGTCGTGAAGGTCTCCCTTTTGAACAACAATACGGTCTTGCTGGTTTCCACTTAATAGGGACCTTGCATTCCGACAGGTAGCGAGTGAAGAACCGAGCCAGGGTGTTGATGAGAACTGACGGCAGATTCTTCAGATGTTCTGGTCTACCCTGTTTGGACCGGGCGTTGTTTTGTTGTTCACCGACGATATAGCACGTCGGATTTCGTAAGGGAGGACCGGTGGAACGACATATTCGTCCTCTTTTATTCCGTATTTGACTTGAGGATCAAAAATGATTTCGCCAACTCTGTCAAGCTGGAAGAAAACTACTGCTACGATTTCTAGAGACAAAATGGATGGAGTATGAGCTGAGTACCACACAACTCTGCAACATAAATATAATCGTTGATTAACTAACTCTTGCACTGCAGGGTAGTTGGCTTACTCTTTATGAGCAGCATGAAAGATAGATCTATCGGTGCTAATCAACCTGTGAGGGATGCGCCATGGTGTGAACTAATCACCCATTCTTGGAGCTGATTCACACCGGAGATGGAGCTGATGCACATGGTGCCTTGCGCAGTACCTTGCGACTTTCTACCAACTCTGGAATCAATGTTGATACCTTTCAGACACGTACCTCCCATTTGTCAACCAGGACTGATAGAAGATTGCAGCAGCTCATTTCGTCTGATTGTATCTTTGGCTACATATTTTTTGCAGAGCGTCTTTGAGCATTCCATTTGGCACGCCTGTTTTTCATAGTCACTCTTTACTTCCCCACATTTCGCACTTTAATAAAGTCATTAATCAAGTTATCACGAAAGATTTCATTATTACAATGCTAATTTTGCTGCAAATGACAAACAGTTTGCACATTCTGAATTATCACAACATTTGCGTTATACACCAATAAACATTTTTGTAAACTCCTTTCCTTATAATTATGCGTTACTAAGATCATACAAATTTGTTTATCTTCAGCGTCGATTTTTCAGTCGCGTATTGTTCCGTCATCTCCACCTTGTTTCAGTCCCTTGATAAGAAAGTGTGACTTCCTTTGTGAGGCAACGGTAAGCATTAGATAATCTGTTAGAATGTTAGAGCCTTATCGAGGTTATTAGGTCAGAGCCATACACGTATTTCGAAGGCATCGCCCTCTTCCTCAGTGGCCCACGCCCCACAGACCCCTACTTTGTAGCGGGAGAGGAGACGTATGCGGTGGTAGCCCAACGTACATTGACATTGTGCTATCACAGCTTTTTTAATTGATGGATTACGGTTGGTAAATGTAAGAGGCTTTGACCTTTCTTACAGACTCAATTGAATGTTCTCATAGTGCCGCGTTCTACCCTAGCTAATACCTAGGTGGAATCAGGCTAATACTTCGCAAAAAACTGCAAAATATGGTATCAGGACTAAATGTGGAGTTATCACAGTGTATTACATAACACCGGTGACCTCTCCTCTAAAAGTGCTAGAAAGGCCAACATGAAAGAGATGCCGCAGAGATGTTAACAATCTCGGGCGAGTTTGATGATACCTTTAGCTGTCAGTTGCCAACCATCTCTTTATCACAGTTCAATTGGTGTATTTGGCACATCATCATGCATTACTGGGTGAAGTTTCAGAGCTCTCCCTTTCACCAAAACTTCAGGAGGTCATATTGACTCGCATTTTCGGCGGGCAACCACTTCCGAAGGCACACCTTCGAAGAAAGCGAATATTGAGTGACAACAACTAACAAACGAGAAATATGCAGGTCTAACTAGTTTTCTAAGTAAGTCTGTGGTTTTCTGCACATAGCTCCACCGTATAAAGAAGTAATCCGCTCCTCTTTGTATAAATGATCTACGAATGAGTACTCGACATACTGTGTGCAAGAGGTGAATGTGGATGATGCCCATGGGAAGCAGAAGGCTGTAATTTACTATTGGACAGCTATAACAATCTGCACGTGAACACATTGGCGTTATTTTGAGTTGTTAGAACTTGCGGAAGGTAGATAGTGTCGGTTTCAAAGCAGTCAACTTACAAACTTCATAAATTATGCAAAATAAGTGGCAAAAGTTCTGACGATGAATAATCCTCATAGTGCTAATAAATGATTCTGACAGGTAAAAATTAATACAATCATTATTAGCCAACTATCCAATGCTTCCCATTTCATAATAGCTGTGATGACAATCAAATATTGTGCGTAATTGTATTTATTCAAAACTAGGTGATTAAAGCAGCGATATTCATTGTACACCTTATATTTGATTCAATGCCAAAAACAGTATGATTGCGTAGTAAACTAAAGCTTGCTTCGGACGTAAAAGCTAAACATGCTTCAAAAGTGTATGAGCGAAGAGAGAAAATCGTGCCATATTAAACAAAATTTTTCACAAAAAGGAGAAAAACCCTAATCAAACAACAAAAATCGCGCAACGTTGAGCACATCCATATCTATAGCCGTCTCTTATAATCAATCAAATATGAGCGTCAAAATGGTGCACGTCAGCGATAAATACAGCAGAAATTGCAAAGTAGCTGTGAGAAATTTCATAACAACAAAAATGTCCATTACTTAGTCCATCTTTCCTTCTTTGAGTAGAAGAATTTTTTTGTTGGTTTCATAGACGGGAGCTACAATCTGCGTGGTGTCATCTCTGTAACTTCCCAATGTATTGCTCGAACAAAAGCTCACACTCGAATGAGCCGAATAAGGGCATTATAATCCACACCGGGGACAGCACGACGAACGCTCAACGAAATTCATACACATTGAATTTCAAGCAAATATCTCAGTCATCACACAACTCCATCTCAATCACTATCTCGGCCACCTTATCGCGTTGATAATGGTCTGAGGTATTATTAGCTCAGACCGTGCGCTGCGTGGGCAGGATTCTTTATTATTACGCCTTATAATGAAAATATGGGAATTTATTCGGTAATCTGAGTCACTGAGGGAATGATATCGTGACTACAGAATGAAGTATAGCCGAAGAGACTTCTATGAAAAATTTTAAAGTCAAGAGAACGCCCATGTGTCGAAAAAACATTATGTTTCAACGAGAAAAGCACATTGTTGTGAAAGAAGCTTAATTCCAGCAGTCATATAACTTCGATTCTTTCTGCTTCATCCATGCTCTTGTAGTCATTTAATAGCTTGAGAAATGCCTATTTTTCACTAGGTTTGCTTTATGAGATGACTTTTTTTTGCACGTTTTACTAACGAAAAAAGATAACGTTACGTCATTGCAGCCGCCGCTCTTGCCGCTCGACGGCGCCGCGTGCCGCACAGAATTTCAACGTCGTTGTCAACATATTAAACAGATATATATGGTATCGGTGAAGTCCTATCAAAAAACGAAGATTTGGAGTGATAAGTGGAAATAATCCTGCTTTTTTTTAATAAAATTTAGATTCAGATAGGTCGGCCACACAATACAGTCCGAAGAATTATATAAGTGGAGTAATAAAAATATCCGAAATGCATTGAAACTATTTGAATTCGTTTTCCCAAGTACGAAGGAATGTATACAAAATGATCAATACAGTAAATTTAGCTTCTGAGTGAGTCTGGGTACAAGAAATCATTGGAGCGTCATTGTCATCTCCTCGTCTACAAAACAACCACTGTGCTATTCTATTTTCGACAACACACGCTTTTCACATAAGAACATCAAAGAGCGCAACTGTAACCTTTTGTGATTGCTACTGCTGCTATTCTTCTCGATTTGGTCCTAGTCATCTGATAAGGTTTCTGGCCGTTTCTTCCCTTCGATACGCTCTACTTTGGTTGACAATAGAATATTTTTCAAAGGACAGAGCTGTTTAGTCCAACGTGACGTTTTCAATTCCGATTAGATTTTGGAGAACTCAGTTTATGCCCTGTAACTGTTCTGTAGCATTGTCTTGCTCCATGTGTGTTTGTATGAGAGGTAAATAACGCAGGGGTGGTGACGAGGTTCATTAAGAACACACTGTAAGTATGACCTAGCATCGGGCTCATCAAGGCTCTTTCACATCTAGAGTCAGGAAATTGGCACCATATTTGTTTGGAAGTAGTTCATTCTTGGAACCGTAATCGGATCGCTTTTGCATATCTATGACAGGAATCCAAGTGGGAACATTTGACCACCATTCAACGAATTTCAAAAATAAGGCAAAAATCTCCAAGCAGCTGCTGAAAGCACACGGAAAGTCCAAAGATTTATGTCGACGGCGGATGCGAGAATATATTCGAATGCAGGAAATGCTAAGATCCACATGGTAGATACGAAGCAGCTTCTGGCGGAAAATGAGAAAACTATGGCCGATTTTGGGAGTTGTCAGATCTTATTATAGGGTTGAGCACTTTGGAAAAAAAGTTTTAATTTTTCGGTCAGCTTGATTATCTCACTATGAACGTTTGGCCCGAATGTAGCAGAATTCAATGTTTAGCAGCACATCTTTGTCACAATTTGCCCTTTTATTACAAAATATCAGCTTTATGTCTTCCAGGTATCCTCTACGATGGAAGAACACATTATGAGAACACGAGTTCTGCTGGAAACAGTACTATCATGATTATTAGAACAGTGAGAATTCTTTGAAAAACTCTATAAGAATATTGTAACGAAAGACATTGAAATTGCCACAGACCTTTTGTTGAACATATATATGTGTATATGCTGAAGGGCAAATTTTGTAGCTGATTCCCTCATTTTTAGATATTTAAATAACATAGCATTGTTTTTCACTTGAAAGTGTTTTGAATAAGCAAATACTAAATCTTCCCACGCTTTCATACTCGTAGTCTACTTGGAAGACTGCTTCGATATCGTCAGCACTGAAGCCGAGATGTACTCTCGATTCTCTCTGGTGGTCAATAACAACGCCCCATGAATCCTTACTTTCGAAACAATCTCTCTCACATGCAATCGCATTTCAAGTATTGCGCTCGTGATCTCTTCGTTTCTCATAAGAAAAAACCTATTCCACTAGTTTATTAGTACTCATTCGATACGAAAAATGGAAATTTTACTATCAAAGTTGCTTTCTAAAAAGGGCATCTTTTGCTTGTGCTGCTAACGAAAAAAATAATATTTTGTGCTTACGGCAATCGACCCGTCCTTTCAATTTAGAGGGGATTTCTAAATGTGCACATAGTAGAACTTTATACGGTACATTCCCGTTAACAAGAGCCACTTCGACCCCATGTAAAAAGCTTATCGCTTGTTTTTCACGATTGAATGACATTCGATAGTGCAAGTCAAAGCAATTTGAATGGTCTTTCTCATTCTTGACAAGCCTTTTTTTCACTGAGAGAGCAAAAATAAAATCCTATTTCTCAGGGAAACTTTTTCGCCGAACAAAGTTTTTTCTTTGGAGTTTTAGTAATCACTCGACAGAATGAATCGTTTGCGACAGCCAATAATAAAGGTCCTACGGAATAAGTAAGCCTGGCTATCTTCAAAGCTGGAAGGAGATGTGCTCAATTTGTGTTTTACGACGTTCATGAGGAGGGCGAAAATGAAGTGAATACTAGAAACACCAAGATCCTCATGAAAAAGAAAACTGTGCAGACAGTTTTAGTGATGTAAATAAATGCTACTAATAATTATTCACAAATCTGCATTGTAACATGCTAATGACCAGCAACAATGTATTGTCATACGATATGCAAAAACAAGTGCAACCCGTTCACTAGCCTACCATCACATCGCCACGATATTGACATGTCGAACATTGAGCGAAAAATAAAAGTAATACATGTACGCGATACAGAAATCTGTAAGAGGACAAGAAATCGTCCTCAACTGCACGGAAGTAGACGATTGCTGAAGCTGTAGGCCAGTGAATGCCTCGAAAGGATTGAAATTACAAAAGGAGCTTGATTGAGAGATATTACAAAGCGAAAAAAGTGTCTTTTGTCTACATCTGTCAATATGTCCTTTTCTCATGTTTTGTATTATTGTAGATTTACTGAAATTTCCTTTCATTGATTAGAATATTCCCTCACCATTCATTCTATTTACACTTTCATTAACACACTCATCACTTAGATACTCGGACGATCCATCTTCACTATTTGCGGGAGCTCAACACGTATTCCATTCGTTCCCTTGTTTCGTGGCAAACGTCCATGGCGGTGGTTTAACTCGAGCTTGCAGCTGCTGCGAGTGTCACAGTGTCGTCTTAATCTTAGTGTCATAATCTCATCTCTCCAAGTCGTGAACTTCTACTACCATGATTAATCTCTGATATTTTCAGCAGAATCTACAACAATGGAGTTCTTTATTCCTAATCAACCCTATTCTCCCACATGGCCACCAGTCTTGCTTCCTACAGAGATGTTTTATTTCCGGCTGACGATGATGCTGATTTCTTCATTCTCCTCGATAATGCACACTATATTTATACTGGTAACTTGTTAAAGCACTACATCATATTTGTTTTAAAAGATTTTTACTGACACTGAGCGCATCCATATTAACACTGAAACAATATGCAGCTCACGCAATGATGTTGTCTCTGAAGAACACTTTTCCAAAGGCCATATTCATTTTGATGTGACTGTTTGTGCAAGAACTTTGTTTCAGGGTATTCGGAGAATGTGCGGCTTCGGTGTTCGTTCGGCATATCTCATACTCGGTTCCATAGCTTTCTTCGGTTTGGCTTTCTCAATGGGTACCCTGCTCAGTACACTTCTTGCATTCATCGGAATGACGTGGAATGATTGTGTAGTCATATGGAGGGTTAGTCCAGATCCACCTATTAAAATTATTGGTGATCAAAAAAAAACGAGGCCCATTTCCTTTTTTGCAACATTGACATTGTTTCGTGTAGTGGAAACTTATTACCATTCGATTCTTGTTCTGATGAAGCGATTGAGTGCACCGTAAATTTAAGTCTTATGTATTTGATAGCCCTTTCACTTTGCTTTGCAGCTCATAAAAGATTATCCAAGTCTGGGCTCTGCGCAGCGAACAAAATGGAAGTCACACCCGTTTGATAAAGCTTAATATTTACTATTAACCAAAACAAAAACACGACACCATTTCCAGTTTTCCCCCTCTCAGTAGTGTGACTCTTCTTCGGCTCCTTATTCTTGCTCCTCGTTCGGAACATTCGTTAAAAATCAGTCAACAAAATCTTTCCCTGCTAAATTCCAAAAATGTTCGATTTAACGAGTATTCTTAACCTTTACAGATCTCGGGAAGTGTGAGCGTTAGTACAGGACTGGTTATGAGCTTCATTCATGTATATCTAGTTCTGCAACGAACTGTATGTATATTCTTCCATTTGAAGTGAGCAAAATTTTGTGCCGTCCAGTTATTTGGGTGAGTGCTCCGAAATCAGTGGGGTTTGATCTATGAGCCGACATCCATGTAAGTCCATCATGTGAAAATAAAATGTATTTTACATTAATAAGCTTATATGAGGTTGTGGCCAAAAAAACTTTGTTCCGGAAAAAATTTCCATAGAAACCTCATATCGGTTTATTAATAAGCCTCGGCAATAAGATGACAATACGTTTTTGTTCATAACTTTGTTCATAACTTGACAAATCTGTCTGATCGTGCATTAATGGGCGAATAAAAAGTACTTTTCCGACATCTCCACCCTTTTCCTCCTTATCGGAAGAAACGAGTTTTTGCTTTTCAAGGTTTTAGGTGACTTAAATCCGTTAGCTCAAATCTCGAACAACTTCCGTAATTTCTCACTGGACAAAACTTTTCGTCAAATCTTAGCAACCATTCTGTCGCAAAAAAGTCGACTGGTGTGCTAAGTTATCAAAAAATTTTTCCGTTGCGCTGTAATTTTTAAGATAAGATTGGGCTTCGCAAAATTTTGGCCATTTTGTGATCAGCACCCTGTTTCGACTCCTTGGAAAAAAGAAGTTGCCATTTTTTGGAGCTTTAGTATCTATATAATGACTCAAATCTCGACAACTTCAAGCTTGTTTTTGGAAAGGATTTACCAATGCGCTGTGGCAGCCAGACGCATATTGGGTTTTGCACTCAGCGCGTATTTCTTGTCGGCTACGGTTTGAGTGGCTGTATTGCTGATCATGCGCTTGATTCAACCCGCAGTCCTGTTCACATGTGTCTCGAAACGTGTGACTCTTGTACTCAAATGTTTCCTTTGCACGGTTATATTATAATGATGTAGATTTCACTGGTTTCAAGCGCAATTAATTTTGCATCAGACTGCTACAAGTAATAGCAGATAACATTGCAACCTTATCTCATAATTGCTATCTGAGTTAGCCTGTCATGTGGTCTGTTAAATGGGCGTACAGCCCGATACACGTGTTTCGACCTCACAGTCTCGTCAGTCGGGCAGAACCCTTCGCCTTTGAGCCAAACCTCTGTGGCTGCTTCAGTCCCCACATTAAGAGTCAGCGACTATAAACGGTATAGACGGCAATGCTGTCAAGTGTATCGGGCTGTACAAGAGCCCATTAAACACACCGAAAAGTTGGCTCGGATAGCAATTATGAGACGTGCCGAAATTTGAGCGTGATTTTGAGAAAGCACTGGAAAAGAGCGGTATGTTATATTTCAAGATAACTGCCAAGAGCAATCGAGTGTATAAAAAGTGCTGTTCTAGTGATATTTACTTGACAGCAGTGCAGTGTAAATCGCCCGTCATCGCAAACTCTTAGTGCGGGACTGGAGCATCCACAGAGGATTGGCTAAAATACGAAAGGTTCTGACCGACTGATGAGATAGTAAGGTCGAAACACATGTATCGGGCTGAATAAGACCCATTCAACAGCCCACATGACAAGTTAGCTCAGATATCAATTATGAGATATGTTGAAATTTGAGCATGGTTCTAAGAAAACGCATGAAAAGAAGTGCAACTTTAATTATTAGAAATTCAATCCAAGCTTGTATGCCACTAGCTCTAACAGCTCAAAGCATGTCATATCCTTATCAGATCATGTGATGTAAGCTTTAAAATATATCTGAAAGAGTGTTAAGGTACGAAAAAAAGGATACTGAATTCGCACTTCACGGGGATACTTTTCTGGCAACTTCGATTATTGCAATTGCAGGCATCATCCTTTGCGGCTTCCTTATTTTATCTTATGATAATTGGGTTATGTTTGACTCCATATGCTGGTGTTGCATTTGTTCCAGAACACAACTCATACGTGGTATTGAGAGCATTACCGTATACTTTACATATTTATCGGTGAACATTTGTTGATTTTTTATACTTTTGTAAACACCGTTGTACACTTTGTTTATTGATTTCCATACACACACATAATTGTGGAGAGGCACTTATTTTCTTACCTAAATCTCGGAGAGTTTCTTTTTTCTAAATGCAAGTGCTTACATGGAATCTCTCAAACCTGACCTACCTCAAGTTTCTTTACCTCATACCGTACGTTTCGAGTGTTTTCTTAAGACAACGTTCAAAATTTCAATATAATTAATAAATAATTTGAGCAATTCCCAAAGCCGACTACCTTTCAACCTCGACATGGAGATTAATCGATAGTCGGTCTTGGGATTGTTAGAAAGTACCAGCAAGATTTTTTCGACTAACAGAAGAAGCATTATCTTTAAGGCAGAAAATTGCCTTGGCCCGGCAATGTGTGAAGTTTCTCCGGCGCTGCATAGAACATCGAGTCGCTTCGAACTTCATAAAACGAAAACGACTTTACGCAATATGTGGTGTACCAGAGGACAGCCATCGAATATTGCAAATCGAGATGAAAGTGCTCCACGCCTGTCCACGAAGCAAACGAGACAAGATGTACGCTCTGCTGAAAAAGTGCGCAGCGAAAGAACATTCTAGTGATGTGTATTTGGAAGGCAACGTTCGGAGGAGAATAGTGGGTAGGTCAAAGTTGATTTGCGAGTCCGTTACTGCAAGAAAGAATGCATCGTAGTCACTCGTGATTCGAGTCAGTATATAAGACTGTTGTCTTGATGGGTAGGGTGCAATACGAGCCTATGTGATCGTCTTCCGGTGATCTCCACGTGGAACATTCAGTGGAACACATATAAAAAGCGGTGAGTATGTTGAGACTTGATTTTGTGCTTGATGCGAATCGAAATTTAGGTCTGGTGGTTCTTTCTAAAGGAGTAATGGAGGTGTTCAACTGATTGTAATGCAGACAATTTGACCTTTCCAGGCTCTGAATAAGGCGAAGTGCCGAAACGTCAGCTGTTGATTGAAAATTGATGTAACACCTCGTGTTTGGCTTAAAGAAGGGTGTTAGGAACTATTTTTGAGAAATCATGTCATGTGGTCTTTTATGAGCAACTTATAGAACCCGATACACGCGTTTCGGCCTTGACAGCCTTATCAGTCAAGCATTACTCTTCGTCTTAGTCAATCCCCTTAGGGGTGCTCCATCCCCCTATATAGAGTAGGCGACGACGTACGTTTTACACAAGCAGTCAAGTGAAATAAATCACTAGATCGGTAATTTTCGGCACTCGATTGCTTTTGGCTGATATTTTTGAAACACTATACCGTTTATTTCGAGTGTTTTTTTTCAAGATTACGTCCATATATATATAATATATATATATATATATATATATATATTTCATCACTGCTATTAGAGCCACCATGTCATGTGGTCTGTTATGGGCTCTTGTTCAACCACATGACATGATGTCTCAAATAATAATTAAACAGATGTATTTAATTCTGGGCATAGCCACAAGAAAACACTCAAAATAAACGGAATAATATTTTATAAAGACCAGCCAAGAGCAATCGAATGTCGAAAATTGCCGATCTAGCGATTTTTCACTTGACGGCGATTGTATAAATCGTTGTCATCGTCCGCACTTCATAGGGGGTGTAGGGGCTCCGAGAGGATTGGCTAAAGACGAAAGGCCTACCTACCCGAGTGACGAGGCTGTAACACTCAAATACAGTGTATCGGGCCCATGAAATCACATAAGATATTGGTTCAAGTAATAATTATGATATATATATATATATATATAATTTTAAGCGTGGTCTTAGGAAAACACTCGAAATAAACGGTACAAATCTCTACAGTAAAATTGTGTCTTAGTACATTATCTTTTAGGGCTAAGCAGTTGACCAATTATGGCGTGTTGATCTTGAATGTCATTGCTTATCCTCTGCTGCTTCTTATTCTAAAATTCAAAGTAAAGCTGGCTCAAAATTTAAAGACGAGTTGAAATTAACGTTACAGGTAGTTTGTGTCATCGTCAGATTCACCACTTAGTGCATTTAATAGCGTTTGCAGGTAGCCTTCTCTGTTGGAATTGAGGTATTATTTTTCCTTCTATGGGAATTTATCCCTGCTACAGGAGCTGCTGTGCTTTTACTCTACAGCTTCTCTTTCGTTTTGTATTACAACGCGGTCACGCTTCCTTACTTTATCATGAACAGATTAGATATGTTTTTGCTCTGACTTGATAATATGTTTCACAGCGACACGTCCTTGCTTGACTTTTTTCACTAAAAATCCTAATTGCAGTACAAATGTTCAGAGCAAAGAAAGAGATTGTTGTGTGAAAAGAAAAAAAATCAGTGTACCTGCTTTTACAGATTCAAGAGGGACTCAGGCTAGTTTTCTATAAAAAGCGCAGTGCTGGAGTGTCTATTTTTGTTGAATCACGCGTTTCTCGGGCACCTGGTGTCTAATTTGTGTATCTCTTCGGCTTCGCTTCGAAGTTGAGCGCCTTTTTTGGAAATATGCTGTGAGATATTCAAAAATTCCTTATTTCACTGAGTTAGTCCCTCTTACTGCTAAACATGTTGTTAGAAATCTATTCTGCACTTGGATGCTCATAAATGCGGTATTCGGGCCATTACATTTTTAATGTTACTAACGTTAAAGTTTTAATGTTAATACTAACATACTATCATGTAGAGAAACCGTAGTATCTGACTGAATCGTCTTATATGGAATTTCTTCCAAAATGGAGAAAAAATTCCCAAGTAAACATCTATATCTCTAACATTTCCGACCATCAAACAAACGGCCTCGTCTCTTTCCTGCCTCTTTTCCCCTACCTCCACCATGGACTGGGCAATAAATACCCTAGTCGGAAATGTAAAACTATATCTTATATTCTCTTCTAGACCCGAAAATAAGCACATCTTTAGAAGTAGAAAGCATTACGCTGTCAGATGATTACTGATAGTCTAAAGAAGGAACTCTGTGCGGCGAGGTTTGAAACACAAATCAAAATACCACAGAAAATCAGAAAATCTTTGAAGCTTTTTGAAAAGCAAACACATTTTGAGATCTTTGGAGTTTGTGTTATAGTTTGAGTACTGGAACTCTAAGGAAGGAGTTTTATCCAGCGAAATATAAGCGGGATAAGAATACGTAGTTTTCTGGAACATAATTTTATTTTGAAAGTTACAGCATCATAAAGGGGTGTATTGAAAGACCGGCGACGTTGCGCGGTAGCCTCAAGTTTCAGCTTTTGAATGGTTGTTAACACTCCTATGAAAGTTCCTCTCCAACAAATGAGATCGCTTTTTTATTTGTCCCCTCCTGATCAAGAAGAAGCGTTTCGTGAAAGTTGCAAAAATTCCGCGCCGAGTAGTGTTTTTAATGGGAAAGCAAAAAAAAAAAACGAAGCTCTTGATTTTAATCATTTCCTGAGAATGCATCACGCAATTCATATTAACATTTATCGTTGGAAGTGATTAAGCTATTTCAATATGCCAGATAATCACTTTTTGATCGGCGCATGCATAGAAGAAGTAAGATATTTTAACGATATTAGCCAAGAGCAATCGAGTGCACAACACTATTTACTCATTGATAAATTCACTTGATAGACAGTTTAGGATGTTCCTCATCAGCTACTCTTAGTATAGGAGACTAAGCGTCCCGAGAGGATTCGCAAGAGGCGAAAGGGTATCGCTCGACTGATGAGACTGTCAAGGTCGAAACACGTGTATCGGGCTCTTCAAGTCAACCTTGAATAACAGACCACATGCGTGGCCCAAAAAGTGATTACCTGGCATATTGAAATTTGAGCGTGGTCCCAAGAAAACACTCGAAATGAACGGTATACACGCTATTTGACCTTCACATTGATTGTGGTGGTCCACCGATGTACCAAATCTGCTTCTATTCAGCCAGACAAATATAATACGAAATTGCCGATTGCGAGGGGATAGATGGAAGGCTTGGTGATTTTTGAGATCGCTTTGAACCGACAACAAAATTTGTGTGAGAGATCACCTTTGGCCACTGTCTCACTCGAACCCTTGGTTTTGGTGAGTGATTCTAAATAGATGATGAGATAGAAAACATTTATCAATGTATGCGTTTCCAAACACAAGCGGTGTCCGATGCTAGATAATTGGTTCAGGGTATGGTTACTGCAATAATCATGATTGCCCAGAAAAACTTGATAAATCGCAGCATTCTTCACACTCTCAAAGTGCATAATTGAGTTCTGTGAAGAGCAAAATTTAAATTATAGTGATAATTGAATTGAAATTTATAGCGATAATTGAACTAGTTTCCTGAGCTCAATATTTCTCTGCCTCTATAGATTTCCCACTGAAAGGTGCCTCCAAACATTTGTATAAAAGAAGTAGGTGATGCCCCCTATTTGACACTAGCTTTGTTCTTCAGCAGTCATACAACAATCCAAGCTCAGAGCGCTAAAAATAATTCTGAATCTCATTCGACACTCCCAACGCTTGGGCCAGTTTCCCACTTTTTCTAGCAATTAGATCTACAAAGCTATTTGAAATGGACGAACTGAATTTAAACCTATGACACCTCTTTCTCAATTAGCTACCATCCTTCTAAATCGATAGTTGATTAATACTCCGTAGTTGTTGACAGCCTATTCGATGAATTATTTGTCTGTTGCCATAGAATCTTCTATGCTTTAGAGCATATTCATCACGTGTGTAAAATGAGAAAACTTGTCAAGTGTGCATTCATAAGCTGTTAGCATTCAGTGAAGCTGCGTCTTGACTTTTGCCATCTATTGCTATTTTTTAATGAAGGAAACGACGCGAATTTGATAAAAGCAAAACTTAAAAGCTCAGATGAACTTCAAACCCGATTATCCTTTCCGAAAATTACGCGCCACTTTCCAAAGTGACCAATACCCCTGTTTTGCAAGGTTGGATGGCAACTGAACACCTGAAAAAGGTAATCTACTTTGAAAGGTCACTCAAGGTCCTGAGTCTCGCTCATAGTTCAGCATCTTTATTGTTATATTTTATATTGTACAAGACCACGAAAAAAGAATAGGCGACAAATAAATGTTGACTATGTTGATAACGATAACATTCCAGAGCGGAAATTTGTGCTCTTTATGGTGATGCAACTTCGAGGAATCTTTATTTACAAAATTAAGAATGTGCAACAACTCATCATAAGTGATCGATTTCCTCTGTCTGGTCACTATAAAGTAATTCTAATGTTCAAATAAGAATTAAAACTAAATCAGCTAACAGATCACTTTTTCTAATCATTTGAACTTTAGCACGGTGTGTTGGCTACTGTAGTACAATCAAACTCAGTCATTGTCAGAATCAGCACACAGAAGAGAAGTTCCAGATTTGAAGGGAGTGTATAATTATCTCTTTGTTACATAGAAAATTTGATAACTGTTGATCTCAGCACTTTGTCCATGTGTTTGTTTTTCTGGTGTTCTTGATTTTGATTAAATTCAGAAGTGAAATTTGACCATAGCTTGAAACATGATTATTTTCATATGTAAGACCTATATATCTGCAACTGAACTGCTTTCGAAAAGCGGTATGATGTACAAATATTTGTAAAAGAAGATTGGGTGGTAGGCAAAGTTCGACTTCTCAGGGAGCTGAGCCCGAGTTTAACTCTTACCGGGGCGCGTGCTTCCGTTGCATAAGTAGTGCCGCTGCGTTATGGCCACACTTTCCTCGATATAAGCTATCGAAGCTATACTAGCCAACTTTCAACGGCGTCGACACGCTAAGCTTATTTCGGCATTGTGCCCAATTGAGGTCAGCTTTTCCCACATGTATAACCTATATTTCACTAAAATCACTATTAGGGAGAGGTTCGATTATAAAATTGAGGCTACACATATAGAAATACAGGGTTTCACGATAGGATCATTTTACTTCCGACTTTTCAATGCCTCTGGAATTGTTATGACTGCAGTCATCTTTTCGTTTAGCTGAAGGACCCTTCCGTGTAATCGAAGAATGCAAGTTTGACGACAGCGACCTGAAACTGAGAAGTTATTATACAATTCTAGTGTCACTGGTTGTTAACATTGAAAATGTAATGGCCCGAATACCGGATTTATGAGCATCTAAGTGCAGAATAGATTTCTAACAACATGTTTAGCAGTAAGAGGGACTAACTCAGTGAAAATAAGGAATTTTTGAATATCTCACAGCATATTTCCAAAAAAGGCGCTCAACTTCGAAGCGAAGCCGAAGAGATACACAAATTAGACACCAGGTGCCCGAGAAACGCGTGATTCAACAAAAATAGACACTCCAGCACTGCGCTTTTTATAGAAAACTAACCTGAGTCCCTCTTGAATCTGTAAAAGCAGGTACACTGATTTTTTTTCTTTTCACACAACAATCTCTTTCTTTGCTCTGAACATTTGTACTGCAATTAGGATTTTTAATGAAAAAAGTCAAGCAAGGACGTGTCGCTGTGAAACATATTATCAAGTCAGAGCAAAAACATATCTAATCTGTTCATGATAAAGTAAGGAAGCGTGACCGCGTTGTAATACAAAACGAAAGAGAAGCTGTAGAGTAAAAGCACAGCAGCTCCTGTAGCAGGGATAAATTCCCATAGAAGGAAAAATAATACCTCAATTCCAATAGAGAAAGCTACCTGCAAACGCTATTAAATGCACTAAGTGGTGAATCTGACGATGACACAAACTACCTGTAACGTTAATTTTAACTCGTCCTTGAAATTTTGAGCCAGCTTTACTTTGAATTTTAGAATAAGAAGCAGCAGAGGATAAGCAATGACATTCAAGATCAACACGCCATAATTGGTCAACTGCTTAGCCCTAAAAGATAATGTACTAAGACACAATTTTACTGTAGAGATTTGTACCGTTTATTTCGAGTGTTTCCTAAGACCACGCTTAAAATTATATATATATATATATATATATATATATCATAATATTACTTGAACCAATATCTTATGTGATTTCATGGGCCCGATACACTGTATTTGAGTGTTACAGCCTCGTCACTCGGGTAGGTAGGCCTTTCGTCTTTAGCCAATCCTCTCGGAGCCCCTACACCCCCTATGAAGTGCGGACGATGACAACGATTTATACAATCGCCGTCAAGTGAAAAATCGCTAGATCGGCAATTTTCGACATTCGATTGCTCTTGGCTGGTCTTTATAAAATATTATTCCGTTTATTTTGAGTGTTTTCTTGTGGCTATGCCCAGAATTAAATACATCTGTTTAATTATTATTTGAGACATCATGTCATGTGGTTGAACAAGAGCCCATAACAGACCACATGACATGGTGGCTCTAATAGCAGTGATGAAATATATATATATATATATATATATATATATATATATATGGACGTAATCTTGAAAAAAACACTCGAAATAAACGGTATAGTGTTTCAAAAATATCAGCCAAAAGCAATCGAGTGCCGAAAATTGCCGATCTAGTGATTTATTTCACTTGACTGCTTGTGTAAAACGTACGTCGTCGCCTACTCTATATAAGGGGATGGAGCACCCCTAAGGGGATTGACTAAGACGAAGAGTAATGCTTGACTGATAAGGCTGTCAAGGCCGAAACACGTGTATCGGGTTCTATAAGTTGCTCATAAAAGACCACATGACATGATTTCTCAAAAATAGTTCCTAACACCCTTCTTTAAGCCAAACACGAGGTGTTACATCAATTTTCAATCAACAGCTGACGTTTCGGCACTTCGCCTTATTCAGAGCCTGGAAAGGTTAAATTGTCTGCATTACAATCAGTTGAACACCTCCATTACTCCTTTAGAAAGAACTACCAGACCTAAATTTCGATCGCATCAAGCACAAAATCAAGTCTCAACATACTCACCGCTTTTTATATGTGTTCCACTGAATGTTCCACGTGGAGATCACCGGAAGACGATCACATAGGCTCGTATTGCACCCTACCCATCAAGATCAACAGTCTTATATACTGACTCGAATCACGAGTGACTACGAGGCATTCTTTCTTGCAGTAACGGACTCGCAAATCAACTTTGACCTACCCACTATTCTCCTCCGAACGTTGCCTTCCAAATACACATCACTAGAATGTTCTTTCGCTGCGCACTTTTTCAGCAGAGCGTACATCTTGTCTCGTTTGCTTCGTGGACAGGCGTGGAGCACTTTCATCTCGATTTGCAATATTCGATGGCTGTCCTCTGGTACACCACATATTGCGTAAAGTCGTTTTCGTTTTATGAAGTTCGAAGCGACTCGATGTTCTATGCAGCGCCGGAGAAACTTCACACATTGCCGGGCCAAGGCAATTTTCTGCCTTAAAGATAATGCTTCTTCTGTTAGTCGAAAAAATCTTGCTGGTACTCTTCTAACAATCCCAAGACCGACTATCGATTAATCTCCATGTCGAGGTTGTAAGGTAGTCGGTTTTGGGAATTGCTCAAATTATTTATCAATTATATTGAAATTTTGAACGTTGTCTTAAGAAAACACTCGAAACGTACGGTATGAGGTAAAGATACTTGAGGTAGGTTAGGTATTGAGAGATTCCATGTAATGCACTTGCATTTAGAAAAAAGAAACTCTCCGAGGTTTAGGTAAGAAAATGAGTGCTTCTCCACAATTATGTATGTGTATGGAAATCAATAAACAAAGTGTACAACGGTGTTTACAAAAGTATAAAAAATCAACAAATGTTCACCGATAAATATGTAAAGTATACGGTAATGCTCTCAATACCACGTATGAGTTGTGTTCTGGAACAAATGCAACACCAGCATATGGAGTCAAACATAACCCAATTATCATAAGATAAAATAAGGAAGCCGCAAAGGATGATGCCTGCAATTGCAATAATCGAAGTTGCCAGAAAAGTATCCCCGTGAAGTACGAATTCAGTATCCTTTTTTTCGTACCTTAACACTCTTTCAGATATATTTTAAAGCTTACATCACATGATCTGATAAGGATATGACATGCTTTGAGCTGTTAGAGCTAGTGGCATACAAGCTTGGATTGAATTTTTAATAATTAAAGTTGCACTTCTTTTCATGCGTTTTCTTAGAACCATGCTCAAATTTCAACATATCTCATAATTGATATCTGAGCTAACTTGTCATGTGGGCTGTTGAATGGGTCTTATTCAGCCCGATACATGTGTTTCGACCTTACTATCTCATCAGTCGGTCAGAACCTTTCGTCTTTTAGCCAATCCTCTGTGGATGCTCCAGTCCCGCACTAAGAGTTTGCGATGACGGGCGATTTACACTGCACTGCTGTCAAGTAAAATCACTAGAACAGCACTTTTTATACACTCGATTGCTCTTGGCAGTTATCTTGAAATATAACATACCGCTCTTTTCCAGTGCTTTCTCAAAATCACGCTCAAATTTCGGCACGTCTCATAATTGCTATCCGAGCCAACTTGTCGATCTGTTTAATGGGCTCTTGTACAGCCCGATGCACTTGACAGCATTGCCGTGTAAACCGTTTATAGTCGCTGACTCTTAATGTGGGGACTGAAGCAGCCACAGAGGTTTGGCTCAAAGACGAACGGTTCTGCCCGACTGACGAGACTGTGAGGTCGAAACACGTGTATCGGGCTGTACGCCCATTTAACAGACCACATGACAGGCTAACTCAGATAGCAATTATGAGATAAGGTTGCAATGTTATCTGCTATTGCTTGTAGCAGTCTGATGCAAAATTAATTGCGCTTGAAACCAGTGAAAATCTACATCATTATAATATGACCGTGCATAGGAAACACTCGAGTACAAGAGTCACACGCTTCGAGCCACATGTGAACAGGACTGCGGGTTGAATCAAGCGCATGATCAGCAATATAGCCACTCAAACCGTAGCCGACAAGAAATACGCGCTGAGTGCAAAACCCAATATGCGTCTGGCTGCCACAGCGCATTAGTAAATCCTTTCCAAAAAGCAAGCTTGAAGTTGTCGAAATTTGAGTCATTATATAGATACTAAAGCTCCAAAAAATGGCAACTTCTTTGTTCCAAGGAGTCGAAACAGGGTGCTGACACAAAATGGCCAGAATTTTGCGAAGCCCAATCTTATCTTAAAAATTACAGCGCAACGGAAAATTTTCTTGATAACTTAGCACACCAGTCGACTTTTTTGCGAAAGAATGGTTGCTAAGATTTGACGAAAAGTTTTGTCCAGTGAGAAATTACGAAAGTTGTTCGAGATTTGAGCTAACGGATTTAAGTCACCTAAAACCTTGAAAAGCAAAAACTTGTTTATTCCGATAAGGAGGAAGAGGGTGGAGATGTCGGAAGAGCACTTTTTGTTCGCCCATTAATGCACGATCAGACAGATTTGTCAAGTTATAAACAAAGTTATGAACAAAAACGTATTCTCATCTTATTGCCGAGTCTTATTGATAAACCGATATGAGGTTTTTATGGAAATTTTTTCCGGAACAAGTTGTTTTGGCCACAGCCTCATATAAGCTTATTAATGTGAAATACATTATATTTTCACATGATGGACTTATATGGATGCCGGCTCATAGATCAAACCCCACTGATTTCGGAGCACTCACCAAAATAACTGGACGGCACAAAATTCTGCTCACTTCAAATGGAAAGAATATACATACAATTCGTTGCAGAACTAGATATACATGAATGAAGCTCATAACCAGTCCTGTACTAACGCTCACACCTCCCGAGATCTGTAAAGGTTAAGAATATTCGTTAAATCGAACATTTTTGAAATTTTGCAGGGAAAGATTTTGTTGACTGATTCTTAACGAATGTTCCGAACGAGGAGCAAGAATAAGGAGCCGAAGAAGAGTCACACTACTGAGATGGGGAAAATTGAAAATGGTGTCGTGTTCTTATTTTGGTTAATAGTAAATATTAAGCTCTATCAAACGGGTGTGACTTCCATTTTGTACGCTGTGCAGAGCCCAGACTTGGGTAACCTTTTATGAGCTACAAAGCAAGGTGAAAGGGCTATCAAATACATAAGACTTAAATTTACGGTGCACTCAATCGCTTCATCAGAACAAGAATCGAACGGTAATAAGTTTCCACTACACGAAACAATGTCAATATTGCAAAAAAGGACATGGGCCTCGTTTTTTTTGATCACCAATAATTTCAATAGGTGGATCTGGACTAACCCTCCATATGATTACACAATCATTCCACGTCATTCCGATGAATGCAAGAAGTGTACTGAGCAGGGTACCCATTGAGAAAGCCAAACCGAAGAAAGCTATGGAACCGAGCATGAGATATGCCGAACGAACACCGAAACCGCACATTCTCCGAATACCCTGAAACAAAGTTCTTGCACAAACAGTCACATCAAAATGAATATGGCCTTTGGAAAAGTGTTCTTCAGAGACAACATCATTGCATGAGCTGCATATTGTTTCAGTGTTAATATGGATGCGCTCAGTGTCAGTAAAAATCTTTTAAAACAAATATGATGTAGTGCTTTAACAAGTTACCAGTATAAATATAGTGTGCATTATCGAGGAGAATGAAGAAATCAGCATCATCGTCAGCCGGAAATAAAACATCTCCGTAGGAAGCAAGACTGGTGGCCATGTGGGAGAATAGGGTTGATTAGGAATAAAGAACTCCATTGTTGTAGATTCTGCTGAAAATATCAGAGATTAATCATGGTAGTAGAAGTTCACGACTTGGAGAGATGAGATTATGACACTAAGATTAAGATGACATTGTGACACTCGCAGCAGCCGCAAGCTCGAGTTAAACCACCGCCATGGACGTTTGCCACGAAACAAGGGAACGAATGGAATATGTGTTGGGCTCCCGCAAACTAGTGAAGATGGATCGTCCGAGTATCTAAGTGATGACGTGTGTTAATAAAAGTGTAAATAGAATGAATGGTGAGGGAATATTCTGATCAATGAAAGGAAATTTCAGTAAATCTATAATAATACAAAACATGAGAAAAGGACATATCGACAGATGTAGACAAAAGACACTTTTTTCGCTTTGTAATATCTCCCGATCCAGCTCCTTTTGTAATTTCAATCGTTTCGAGGCATTCACTGGCCTACAGCTTCAGCAATCGTCTACTTCCGTGCAGTTGAGGACGATTTCTTGTCCTCTTACAGATTTCGTATCGCGTACATGTATTACTTTTATTTTTCGCTCAATGTTCGACATTTCAATATGGTGGGGATGTGATGGTAGGCTAGTGAGTGGGTTGCACTTGTTTTTGCATATCGTATGACAATACATTGTTGCTGGTCATTAGCATGTTACAATACAGATTTGTGAATAATTATTGGTAGCATTTATTTACATCACTAAAACTGTCTTCACAGTTCTTCATGAGGATCTTGGTGCTTCTAGTATTCACTTCATTTTCGCCCTCTTCATGAACGTCGTGAAACACAAATCGAGCACGTCTCCTTCCAGCTTTGAAGATAGCCAGGCTTAACCATTCCGTAGGACATTTGTTATTGGTGTCGCGGAGTTTTAAAGAATGTTGGATCGGCCCCACACCGCGCCGTGCACCATATCCACTCTGCCCCGCTCTCCCTTCCTTATTGGTAGCAATGAATAAAATAGTCAGAGAAGGACGCAACTATTCTTGTGTCAATTACAAGATAAATTCTCAAAAAGTGGAACATAAACAGACTGAAAAAAGCTTCTATGCTGTGCTGAGCTCGAAGACAATATACGAACCAATGAGGGTAAGGCTATATGCTGCTTGGAACTCCCATATAAATGATGATAGTGATACCGTTGAGGCAAGAACTAGCGCAAGAAGTTTGTGCATATGTATGGAAACTTTGTTCAAGACGACATTGACTTTTATATGGTTTACTCGTGAGAGGAAACTTAATGAGGTCGAGTGCAATTTATAACTTCAGGCATTCACATATCATGTATACAAAACATCCCGCAAATGACACAGGAAAAAGTAAAAATATGGCTATTTGATTATTATATAGAACAAGTAGATGCGGAATATTTAATGGTTCGCCCGCTTTGGTTCCCGCAAGGGTTCCACGTATTTTATCACAGTTTGCGACGACTTTCGCACAGACAAGTCCCATTCAGCGAACTACGAGATCACTGTCGTAGTAGTGCCAAAGTCACGCAGTTGCTTCACACTTTCTAATACACCAGCATAAAAAAATAGAGTAGATCAAAGATATGACTGACTGGCATGAGAAATTTGGTCTTCAACATTAAAATTCTCTATGCTAGCCAATCAGTTATCGATTGCCTACTGCTGGATGGATTGTCAAGTGGAAAGCAGATTATATCACCGGCACTCATTGTGAATTCAAGCATCTTATACATAGGAGAACCGCCAAGTGAGGTTCTTCTCGAGCAATGCTCGACCGAAGACAACTAAGCAACAACAAGGGTGAAGATCACAACGAGGACGAACAACTGTGAACAGTCGACTCAGGTCATCGGTTCTGAAAAAGACGAGTACAGCAAAACGTTAACCGGCCGCAACGCTTGGACATATTGTTTCGTCTACGTTATGAACGCGATCAGTACTACTGCGTTGCCCACTCTCCACAAAGGTGTCAAAAACGAGAACAAGTGAAAATCAGCACTAAGTAGTCTGATTTAGTTAGTAATAGTAAGAAAAATTTTATCGTCATGCTTGACATTAAGTCATCTGATAAAGACATAATAAGCCCTTCCTGAAAACCGATAGTACAAATTTTGAATACACTACAAAATATGAATACATTTATTGTGTACATTTACTCATGGAAAAGCCAAAGTGAGGATAAAGTGAAAAATAACCCATGCCAACGGCTTCTTGCTGACGATATCGAAGCAGTCTTCGAAGTAGACTACGAGTATGAAAGCGTGGGAAGATTTAGTGTTTGCTTATTCAAAACACTTTCAAGTGAAAAACAATGCTATGTTATTTAAATATCTAAAAATAAGGGAATCAGCTACAAAATTTGCCCTTCAGCATATACACATATATATGTTCAACAAAAGGTCTGTGGCAATTTCAATGTCTTTCGTTACAATATTCTTATAGAGTTTTTCAAAGAATTCTCACTGTTCTAATAATCATGATAGTACGGTTTCCAGCAGAACTCGTGTTCTCATAATGTGTTCTTCCATCGTAGCGGATACCTGGAAGACATAAAGCTGATATTTTGTAATAAAAGGGCAAAATGTGACAAAGGTGTGCTGCTAAACATTGAATTCTGCTACATTTGGGCCAAACGTTCAAAGTGAGATAATCAAGCTGACCGAAAAATTAAAACTTTTTTCCAAATTGCTCAACCCTATAATAAGATTTGATAACTCCCAAGATCGGCTATCTATTAACCTCGGTATGCTTCAATAATTCCTAATTTTTACTTTAGCCAAACAAGAGATGTTATTTATTTCTTTGTTCAACAGCTGACGTTTCGGCAGTTTGCCTTCTTCAGAGCTTGGAAAGGTCAAGTACAGTTTAAGAAGTGGACTGACATGTTAGTAGAGGCTTAAGCAGATCACTATCAAGAGAATTTAGCATCAGTTTAGTCTACTCCTTTATCCAGGAGCGTGTGTTGAACCGTCGTACTACCGACACCGTTTTGACATCACTCTTTCTACGCTACAACGCATTATCCGTCAGCAGCCAGCCGTCTACGGTCTGGCGTAGGCAGTCACTATCGACATGAAACCCACCTATGCTGACAGATATTGGGTTTCAATAATCTCGTAATAAATAAATAATGAGTCCTAGCTGATGCAAATGTTTTTGCACATCACTCTACATTACTGGGTTTATTGTAATTTTATATATACTGAATAGTTATAGATTTATACATATTAAGTGCACTTTGTTTGATTATTAGATGTGTCACCTAGGTTCATTAAATGGAGGTGTGGAGTGTGAATATGTGCTTGACGCTCACTCCTTTGGGTCTCTACCAGTTTCAGGCAATACCAACTTTCTTCCCCTCGCATAATCATCTGAAAACTGCTTTCCCTTAGATCAGCTAAATCGCAGACTGAAATATACTACTTCACTTCTTTGCATTGGCAAAGGCGAGCTAGATGCAGCTAAATGTAAAGAGTGTGTAAAGAACACTCATTAATAGAGG
>JAHQIW010002212.1:0-92939 GCA_019055375.1 Parelaphostrongylus tenuis | reverse complement strand
CCGGGCATTTATTTCAGTTGATTTGTGAAACGTTGTGTCTTCGTAGTAATGTTCATGAAAAAGTAGCCATGTTGATCAACTTCTGAAAGATACTCTTTGAGTTGGACCTCTTTTGAACATTGTTGGGTAACAGAGTGCATTTCTGGTCTTCAGTACTTCTAGACAAGTTCGGTATCAAATTACAGTCGGCGGGAATGGGATGTTTGGTTAGTCTCAAAGTCGAGATGAGAACGACTACACGCATGCTGCAAGCCCCTTTTAACTACTGCGCCGTACTCTTTTTTGTCTCTGTAATAGCACCTCAAATCTGAACAAGTAATTTTGAAGAGTGCTAATCCGTGTTGCTTAATTTCACGATTGATGAAGTTTGCTTATCTACGGATCAATTACATCGATTTTGCAGTCACATTCAAAAATGCTCTCGAAACCATAGTTTCAAACTATAAACAGGATGTTAGAAACGTGACTGCTCAGTTAATCTAACCGAGAAAGCATCTATCTTTATGTATTTCAAGCTACTAATACGAATGAAACCGGGAAGGATTGGTATTGATTCCATATTCTTCGTGCTCTTTGATGATTTGTGACTCCTTCTAAGACATCTTACCGGAACATTGCATAATCATTAATTTTTAAGTCTTTTAAAAAAATCTATTCATTTGAAAGGCAGTACTAACGAATCGTTAAGTTGGCTCTTTCCGAAATTTTACAAGTAGATAAGTCCGTTCGTTTTTCTGATTGCAACGGATAATGGTCGATGCGTCAGAAGATAATTATGATATTCACGTTGCACGCTTCGGAAACTGGTTCCAGTATCTGAACTTTTGACCTGTATTGTTGCTACTCTCTTCCTAAGGTATTTCTCAGCTTACTTCGGAAATCTCTATTCGACGATATTTGCGATAACAGCAGATTTTCGAAAATCATTAGAAACTCGGAGAAAAGCTGATCCGTGACGCATATATTAGCTTCGCCTCCTTAATCAAAGGTTCTTTATAATTTCTATGCGAAAAATTATCCACTGAGCGCCTCGTTTTACAAAAACAAACCCTTGATATATCACGGGTTCTGCTGTGAAAATCTCGGGTGAGGATAACGGATTGCACGTTTGAGATTCTAGAAATAGTAGGAAATCCAGCTTTTGAAAGATTTTACTGCGCTTTTTGCCAGGTCGATCATACGCACGCTCGCATTAATGATGGTTGAATAAATAGACAAACATTAATCATATGGATAAGCATAGATAGATAAGTAATAAACAAATAAATAAGTGATTACATAAACGGATAGAAATTCAAATACTCGATTAACCCTGCAACTGCTTGAGCAAGGATGTGCGCCAAGTGAACGTTTCAAATAGGATAGCTCTTTTCCTTTTTCTGGATAAGAAGGACTATATCAGCTCAAAGGAGAAGCACGGCATCATAAAACTTTTCTATATTTCATAATCTCAAGATACTCGGTAATATTGTAGAGAATTTCCACACTCTATTTGAACCTTTTGAATAATCACGAAAAAAATTTACTCTTCGTGTAAGCAAAAGGCAAGAGTAAAAATTTTGAAGCAAAAACAAAAAGCGCGTGATTTTGAGTTTGGCCGGGGAACGATAAATAATAATAAAAATGTAAAATTTTGGGAAAATTTGAAATAAATAGAGAACTTGCGTTTAAACATAATATATCCGCCTTTGTTGACTGTTGAGTCACTGGTGTTCTATTGGAAAGTTATTGAGAGTTAATAAAGCATAGGTGTAATATTTCGATGTGATGTTGTCTGGCTTCAGTTCATCACCTAATCATATGTGTGTTATTGCATTGATAAGCCAAAGATTATGAGTGGGACGAGCGACTGTCGGAAAGGGAAACTGAGATTAAATCACAGTTGTCAAAATATGGTCAATTATCTCAGACGGAAAACTGTTGGATAAACATAATTCTGCACATAAATTTTTTTTAATAGATCAAGGGGAAAACACAATCACTGTATACTTTAGCATGCTGGAGAAAATGGCTTCAAAAGTGATAAATACAAGGAAAACAGATATAAACGTAGAGTAGGAAAGAGGAAGAAATTAGATTTTCTGACATAACAACGATTGGTTTTGGCTCTGACGAACTTCGCTGAACTCCTTGGATTATGGTTTCTAGCAAATTGGTATCGAAATAAATTCTAGCAATCCTAGATATAGTGGGACCTTCGTTCCGTACTATTAATTGAAGATTTCTCAGTTAGCATCAACCTGAGAATAAAAAACCGCTGGATCATTTAGAATCCGAGATATGATAAAACGCTGGAAAGTGTTTGCGCTATGTGCACAAGTCGTATAGATTACGAAAATGTGTTTAATCCAAAACGGAAAGGCCCTAGATGATATTCTAAAAAGGAATATTGCAAGCCCTACCAAGCCCCACTGATAATTGGAAGCATTATATCATGAGTGTGCTGCTTTAAGCAAGTGTTTTTATGCAAAATGCTTAGACTGTTTGACCCTAATCTTCTCAATTTTCTCAAGAAACACTCGTCTGAAACAGAATTTGGAAATAGAAATTGCAAGATATTATCGAATGCCCTGTTTTACAGCATGAAAATCAATTCAGCCAGATGCCATTTCGGATTATGCTCTCTATAAAGAACAAGTGAGGATGTCCACGAGGAATTCCTTGTGAAGAAGTATTGCATTAGAGGCGGAACTAAGCATGATAAGTCGATGGAGATCAATTTTGTTACTTCTCTTTGCTTGTCATTTAGTTTTGCATGTTCCCACCATATCATTCATAGCTCAAAGTAATAGTGGCGCTGTATTGTAGCTGATTACAGTTTTACTTTCATAAAGTTCTTTCCCTCCTTTTTTTTGAAGGATTGCCCATTGCTACACATTTGGATTTATTGACTAAATAGACAGCAAATATTATACCTTTATTTCGAGTGTTCTCAAGACCATGCTCAAAATTCAATACATCTCATAATGTTATTTGAGCCAACATGTCATGTGGACTGTGTTAATGGACTCTTGTACAGTCCGATACACGTGTTTCGACCCTTACAGTCTCGTGGTCTTAAGAAAACACTCGCAATAAAGGTATAATATCATAAAAATACCAGCCGAAACAGCAATCGAGTGTAAAACACTGTAAGTTCGGTGATAGTTTCACTTGACTCAGAGTGTAAATCGTTCGTTTTCGCTACCTCTTAATAGGGAAGTAGGCACTCCCGAGAGGATTGGCTAAAAAGACTGAAATACGACGGGTTCGCCCCGACTGACGAGACTGTAAGGTCGAAACACGTGCATCGGGCTGTACAAGAGTCCATTACTAGACCACATGACATGTTTTCTCAAATTATAATTATGAGACAGCAAATATTTCTAGGAACGACGATACATTGCGCTTCAAAATACATCGAAAGATTGAAAAGACCGACTTTCTAATAACCTCGGCATCAGTGTCAATTGATGTAGCTTTAGATATATAGCGAATCGTTTGGAAATCATCCTTGTCAAAGATCAGACTGTCAAAATGGTCTTTAGATTTTTTTTGCACGGTCCGTTTTCATATCTTCCATACGGATCCCTGCGCTTCTCCAATTTGATTCGTTTCCTCATATCCACCGTTCACCATAGTCTTCAAAGCTTTTGCACTTTTGGTGTCCGTTCGAATTCTTCTTGAGAATTTTCATATTTGTCACGATTGTCGTTAGATACTGATCGACTTCATTCTCTCTGGAGTACTGGCACAGCAAAGATAGAAAGTTCCAATGTAGACTGGAGGGAGCTAGATGATTCTAGACAAGTCATGCACCGATTGCCCGACGAGAGACTGGTGGAAGAAGTGTGGTGAGTCTTGCCCGAGTCGAACAAGAACCGTGCTCATGATAAACGGCATTAATGCAAGTGCTCTACTCGCTTCTTATCTACTACGTTTAGTCACAGAAAGAAAAAGATTTGTTTCATATAACGAACATTTTTGGCACTCTCCGCTCACTGCTCAAATACAAATATTAGATAAAAGTGGCGTTAAGAAGGAAACGTAAAGAATCGATTTTTTTCTGTCTTCCTGAATTGATAGCACGTTCTAATGTGTCTAAGAAATAAACTAGGCAAACACTTAGAAAACATACACGACAATTTTGTAGCAAGACATTGGACAATAATCGAATTTACCAGTATGGAATGTCATTGTTCACTTCATGTAAAAAACGATTTACGAAATGTCAAAAGTGGAGAATCCGAGTCAACCATCAGTTGATGTGGTAAGTGACGATTACTCGTGCCAGGGCGATTACAAGTACAAATCAATGACGCAATCTGCCTATAATCTAAATTATATCCACTCATAGGATGTTATTTTGCCGAAGAGCTATTGATTTATACTTTAAAATATTGCAGGAAAACTAAGACAAAGTTACAGTGAAGTTCAAAAAATAATACATGAAATAGATGCAAAATTGAATGCTGACAATTTGCTGTTCCTCACATCTATTTAGTGAACTTTTTAAACTAAATCTCTTCTTAGAAGAATTTTTTTCCTCTTCCTATTTCGAAAGAAAATGGTACAAGGAATGAGCACGTTTATATTTTGTGTACAAACGTAAAATTGATGCAGAAGTTCTATTAAGCATTAAAATTAATTTTTGTGAAGAGACTCCTATCCCATAGATAAATCTCAGTAGCAGGACCAGTTTAGACCTTATTTCTAAAAACAATAGCTGTGAATTCTGTCTTAATCCAAGGAACAAACGTGAAGGTACCTGATAAGATTATGAGTGGAATGAGTATGGATAAATGACATGGAGTGGATATTATCAAAAATGTCGCTAACACTGCTATTCTTCTTCTCGTTAGACATATCTATTCGTAAGTGTTCTGCGAGGTTTTTGTTACAGACAACTCTAAGGAAATAACCCCGCCCTGTTTCATATCCTTTGTCATTACTTAAGCGATTGGAAAACCCATCTTTGTAGAGAGTGCAGTGTTAGCAGACGAATAGCTTTCTACAAGAGATTCCAGCAACCTCCTAAAAGGAATCCAATCGTCTACTTCTTAATAAATACCCCTCTTAAGATCAATAAGGATTATGGTTTGAAAGTGCAGGGTAGGATGGGAATTGGCCAAAACAAACCACGTGATTTGAAGGTCGCTTCCAAACCTTCAGAGAGACATGCATCCTGATACTGACTTCATAGAATACGATGCTAGTGTGGCTGAAAATTCTGTTCACTATTTTCATTGACTGCCTACACAATTTTATCAATGATTTCGTCTCGTACCCAGTGATAATTTGCCTTGTCTAATTGATTCATAATGTAATACTTTTTTTTTTAGCTCAGAGATAGCATCACCATACGATGGGTCCCACATTTGGCAAGTGGTTTTCAAAACAGCACTAATCTTTCTTCGACCAATATCTTCTCAAAAAATTACTTTACAGAATTCATTTTCATCCCTCCTCCCCCATGATATCTGATTGAGGAACAACACTCTCAAACGCTTCAAGAAAAAAAGAAGAAAGTTACTTAAATAACGATACTTTTTGTAGAAAAAAATTTTTACATAGTTCTAATCTACATTGGAAAAGCCCTATCTTTTCATTTAAATTAACATGTAGGAATTTCTCAAACCTCCTTAAAACGCGATGACAAATTTGCTATCCTTTTTTATATACTGCATTACTTTTACTCCTATCTGATGCACTTTCCTCATTTCATCTTGAACAAATTCGTCATGATGTTGCAAATTTTGCATACCCATAGAGTCACAGAATCTAAGAAGCGCTTATACTGTGACCAAGACCCAATAAAGTGAATACACTAACATTCGATAAACCTTTTACAGGTGAAACTAAATGAACCATTAAAAATCACACGAAGCACAATCGAACACATCAAATTTGCCTATGCCTAAGCCTAAGTCCTTCGTAACTTCTTATTTAGAAAAATTGAAATTTGATGGGACCACAACTCTTCACAGGCGTCCATAAGTTCATGATGATGAGCACGACTAGAATAGCCGCAAAAAAAACTCGAAATGATCTGGCGGTTAGGTGATTTCATTGTGTCGTATGTATAATGGTGTATGCATGGTAGATGTGTGAATGTGTGTATCGTAGCTGTGTTCTTGTGTGTGTGTATCTGTATGTGCGTGTGTATGTGTGTGTATCTGTGAGTGTGTCTGTGCATGCGTTTGAGGCTATATACATACATAGATACATATATATATATATATGTATATATATATGTATGTGTATTTATTAACGTATACCGTTTACGTATGTACACGTAAGCGTACGCGTGAGCGTATGTCTGTACGTTATGATGGCGATAGCCAGATAAGCTGCGCAAATAGATGAGATGGTAACGTGAAAATATCATGAACGATGCTGCTCTCCTCTCTACAGCCACAGCACTTATCTGTCGATGACACGTATTCATTGCTGGCCTGGCTCAAATCACCTGCCACCGTATTATATCGTTCTGCCACACACACATATAATCACTCATTCAACAATTCACGACATCGATACTATCCATAACCCTATAGGCATCATAATACAGCATTCCGGTAGCGAAAACAGCTTCGTCAACATATTTATATTCCCCGATTTTCCAATAGAAAAACACTATGAAACACCCGTTAGAATGACGTTCATGGCGAGAGCTTTTCAGTGTGTTGATGCAGCAACGAAATCAACGTCATTCACTAAAGTCTAGCTAGCAAACGCTATTCATTTATTGACTTTTACATCGCCAAGCATCTCACCACACCATTTCTAGAATTACCAACGTAAACAGAATGAATACATATATCCCTTTCAAGCACCGACAATACATACATATTTAGCCTTTTACAATATTCAACGAAAAAAAACGAAACGTTAGAATTTTCGTCGATAAACTTTGGTGAGAAAAATTTCTGACAAAGGCGGAAAAGTGAAGAGGTACTAGAGGTAGATCCATACCTCAAAGCTATTCCTCGGTACTGAGGTGACTGTGATCGATCTTAGAACAGAATGAGAATGAGACAGGATGAATATGTGAACAACTGCGACGAAGGTCATGAGCAGCTTTTCGTGGTGCTTCGACTGTCTCGCGGAGTACGCACAAGAAGCTGCGCAAGGCCAAGGTCAGTGTGACGAAATCGTACGCGTTGACGAGCTTGAAATTTGTCGAGAAGTTGAAAAAGAGAAAAAAGGAGGCGGAGAGGGGGGGGGGGGGATGTTTGACGATGCTTATAGGAAAAATCGACCATTAACTCGACACAGCGCCTAATCCCGCTCTTATATCGGTTTCCATTGGGTACAAGCAGCGGTTTCCCCTTCAGCAAAAAAAGTTGAAAGAGTCCAAAGAAAAAATCCACCATTACAAAATCCATTGATACATTCGTGGAAGAGGCTGCGTTGATCAAAATCATGAGGAAAGAGGTTTTCCAAAAGAAGACCGATAAGGGTTACATTGCAATAAGACCGATAAAACTCTTCTAAAAATGTGGATTGGAATTGATGCAAAAGGAGATGAAACACGTCTCGTCAATGAGAAAAAATGAGAGGTTCAGAGCGACTCAAAGAGGGAATCCGGCCGGAGCAAGGTAAGGAGTGAGAAGATGATGGTCTGTTGAGTTCAGTGAAGGCAGTGAGGGTCGAGTTCGGTTCGGATGTAGATGTGACGATGGAGATGAGGGACATTGGGGGCCCAGGGAGGGGAGGAGGGCACTGAGGCACAGGAGGAGAGCGGGCGTTTCACAATCGTGGTTATGTGTGGGGTGTGGGGTGTACGCGGTATCCATGGGAGGAGAACAGTGCAGTCCAGTCAGTGCATGGAAATGCCGGCGCTCACCGCCGCAGCCGCCGCCGCCGCTGTCGTAGTCGCCATCGGCGCGCACTATGAGCACCACACAAAAGGGACGAGGGGGCGGACGGGCGGCGTCCGCGCGCGGACGCCGCTTGCTTCGCTTCACGACGGCTAATAGCGGCTGCGGCGCTCTTCCATGCCGCCATCGCCGCCGCCAGGATGACAGACGACGGACGACGCCAACAATGGCGACAGCGAGTGAGGGGAACAACACCATGCCTCGCCCACGGGAGACGCAGATCGACCCCCGCCAGCGACGACGACGGCGACGTTACCGACGAGGTGAATTACGTGGTAGTAGTAGTAGTAGTAGTAGTAGTAGTAGTAGTAAGTAATAATGGGAGTATTCAGACTGTCAAATAAGCATTAGATGACAAAAGTGCCACGACCGGACCCCTTAAGTCCACTAGACAGTCTTTCGGTGATTATTCGAAACCACGAATTTATCAAAAAGAAGAAATTCATTTGGCTGACGATTTGACTCCTTTCATCTTCCTCAAAGCCGGTTTATGCGAGCCGATGCTCCACAGTCGTTCGTCCTCGTCGTGATGAACGCGGGTTCAACTCCCGTTTGAGGTCGAATTTTTGCTTACCACTCAATTCTCGTTGGTTTACCTGAGACTACTGCATCGTAATTGACGATAGCCAACATTGTTGCACAGCTGCGCAATCGCCAATGTTGATTTGTTCGTTTTGTCCCGATTGTAGAGAATAATTACTTACAAAACCTGAAAACGAATTCCGAACGAAATAAATTCATTAAATAGGGTCGTTAGAGGTGGTAACGGCGCTATCATGAAATATACTGTGCTCAATTTCCCTGTATGTACGTTCTCAACGAGGCAAAAGTTAATCATGAGTTAGTGCTGGTGCTGAATAGGTTGGCAGTATATCTGAAGAGGTGTGTGTGTGTGTGTGTGTGTGTGTGTGTGTGTGGTGTCTGCGCGTAGGAGAGGACGAGAGGATGGATAGAATGTTCCGAGTAGCGGTACATGGGCATACTATGCTAACTGCTCATCACTGATGTGTAGGACTAGAGCATCATGACGTCGCAGTGCCATCATTATCAAAATTCACAATGACGACGATACTGGGCCATGCAACCAACGAGTGGAGCATAATATGCGTTTCGAGGCGATATCGGGTTAATCCGATCGTACCGACAGATAGGAGGGAATGCATGGCGACTACGCGGCGATTCTGCCGCGACGCGACACGATAGAACGACTGTTGGAGCGCGCATCGACCAAAGCGGACAGAATCGCGTGTCACCACAACTCGGTGTTATCTGACGCGGATGGTGGCCTTGATATTATCGCACCTCACGTCTAGAAACGAAATGCAGCACACTGAGAGTGTTTGAGTGCGACTGTGCAACTGTATCGTCCTCGCATCGTGTGTGAATCGTGTTTGAGAGGTAACACATTATCTTGCGTGCCCTTTTCCGACGGCATCGAGTCGCTTCATGAGTCAGCCCATTGAAAGAAATAGGTGTGCCAAAGCAGTTGGTGGCTGACCAAGAAGATAGTGAAGGTAGGTACTTTGCTGAATTGCGCCGGGTCAAAGTTGCTCGCCCTTACCTGCATCATTGACTTCGACCAGTGCTCTTGAAATACTCATAGTTACCGAGTTAGTTCGCCAGTAACTGCGCAACGAAATACGCACTAACGCAAAGCGATCGAAATTAGAAAGCAGACCACATAACACATTTGAGATGATTTGTTACTAATTGCTGATTGAGTAGATTGAATTGTAACTCTGAAAGCGTCCAGGGTTTGTTTAATTACCCTCCAGCAGTTGTTGAAGTAAATAGAATCAAAATTATTCAGTGACGTTCTCATACGATTAGTCTCAATTATGAAAGGTAGAGTGAGTACAAATTCTCATTTAAGAGTACAGTGATGGTGTACAATAACTAAATCATGGTACTTACGTAGTTAACATTGAAAACATCGCCACCACCTCAAGACACTTACGAATCGGAGTGTCACATCGGACGTTTCGTTAAACACATAACGACGTAGCAGTGTTGTCAACGATGAAGAACACTGATGAATGCTAATAATCAATGCATAACTAGGGTTTCATCAGAAAACAGCCACATGCTGCTTTTTCATCACTAAAAAATTTGATTTTGTTTACTCACCAAACTTATCAACGCTTCGTAAATACTTTCAAATGGATTCGATTCTGGTTTTCTAATCATCAGTGACTCTTTGGGAAAGTGAGAAAAACCTCTCATTGACTCTGATTGCTGGTGACATGCTGGGGTACAAGTTCTCTTCGGACAATAAAGCGAAAAAAGTCATTGAAGAGAAATTAAGAGTACAATCATGTGGTGAACATGGTGGACAATTTTCCATAAAGTATGTTGAAAGGCTATTGCATCTTTTAAACATGATTTTATCGCTCCGAATACTTAATGTGCATCATATAAGACGATGCTGTCGAGTCGAGCATCGCTAATCGTTTTCATATGTTTTCCTTCTATATGCATTTCTTAAACATCGAAATGTCATGGTAGCGTTACAAAACAAATAGGGAGAAAAATGAGAACAGTGGCAAAGTAGGCTGTAGAGAAAAAGAAAACATTAAAATATAGGAAATCCCTTAAAATGCTAAAAGTTTTTTTCCTTAGGGGAGAACGTCCAAACTTGCTGACTTTTCATTCTCTACGCACTTTTTTTTTAACGTCTAATACTGATTCATGAGAATAAACATCGAAAACAAACAAACAAAGAGAGAAATGTGTGCCTCGTCATGCTTTCTGCTTGGATTACGCATCACGTTTATGTAGACAACTCATACAAAATTTCAACTTACTTACTTATTGAAGATGCTCTATTAAATTCACATATAACGGCGAATAACATATATTTACTCCTAAAGTAAATTCAGGACGCTACCTCTTTATAAGGAGAGTAGGGGCTCTTGAGAGAATTGGCTAAAAGACCAAAAGAGAAAGGGTTCTGCCCGACTGATAGATCGACTGTTAGATCGAAATACGTGTATCGGGCTGTACAAGAACCCATCAATAGATCACATGATCTATATATACGATCTATATGAAGCTCAGAGATCTTTGCTTTGAGTAAATTCTTACTTTCTTCTTAAGCTAGACAAGAAGTGTTATAGCAACATCTATTCAAGTAACTAACGTTTCGTAATTCTCGCTTTCCTCAGAGCCTAGAGAGCAAGTTGTCCACAACTCAACCAATCAATCACGTACCTACATTATTATTTAGAAAGACTCACCAAACCTACATTTGAATTGCATCAAGCACAAAATCAACTTTCGAGAAGTTCACCGTTTTTTCTATGCCTGTCTCCCACTAAATTAATCACTGTTATTTAGTATACAAGACAGTCGTTTCGACGGATAAGGCATTCTATCCTTGTGATCTCCTTGTGATCTCCGCTCGGTAGTCTCCACTTGAATAATCCAGTGATGACATACAAAAAGCGGCGAGTATGTCGACAGTTGATTTTGTGTATGATGCAGTTAAAATTTAGGTTCGATGCCTTTTGCTAATAGGATAATGGAGGTATTTGACTGGTTGGATTGTGCACAACCTGGTGTGTACACCTCTGAAGAAGGCGAAACTGCCGAAACATCAGCTAGTTGAGTAAATATTTTTATAGCACTTCATATCTGGTTTAAATAGAAAATAAAAATTACTAAAGCATGGCGAGGTTTATAGACAGTTGGTCTTGGGAAAAACAGTGTTTTATTAGTAAAAAAAAACACCAATAGATAAAACATAATGAATAACTACAGCATCAGGTGACGATTCACGATGGATTGTATCGGGTCATTTTGTCAATGCTTCAGACTTACTAGAGTGACACAAGATAGGTAAATTACTGGACTTGGAATGTTACAACTATATTTCCTGCTCCATAGCATGTGGTGCATTCAAAGTAACAACGCTTTCATGAGTTTCAATTCTGAAAATTCTCTGAAACAAACACGTCGAACATCTCATTATGTGCAATTGCGTGTGCTTGATTCTTTTCAGCCATGTGCTCAATGATTCGTCTCAATTCTTCAAAGTATGGGAGCAGAACATACTTACGATAGTGAACAAATTGGAAGAGTCATTATCTTGATTCACGAGAGATCTTTTATGCCATTTCCGCTATCTGAATGCAAAGATGGAAATTTTGACTTCATAAAATCTTATTGGGGACTAAGAACGCTTTCAAAGTAAAACTGTGATACATACGACTTTACATAGTAATTGTTCAGTAAGAAGAAGAAACGTTTGGGTGATTTGGTTTGAACTGAATATTTTTCGATGAAATGGAATACGAGCAATTGTCAAAACCAGATTTTTTTCTATTACATTCAATCATTCGCCATCGATAGCATTTCTATTGGTTTTGTGTACATAATGCGTGCAGAAAACTTACAGAGACTAAACTACCGTAGCGTAAAACATGAAAATGGTTTTTTGAATTTTCTCCTATAGCTTTAGTTTCTTATTTGATGCCTTTAAAATCTCCGTTACCCCTAATATACTTTAATAAACACATGGATTATGATGACTGAGTTTTTAAATATAAAGGTGTATGAGCGATCGTTCCCATCTCAAGCGACTTTCTACCGATAGCGGTTTCCTCATGGAAAGATGAAAAAATTTGTCAGAGGTTGTGAATATCCATGTTTAGTAGGTTTAAGATTTTCTTCTATGTTTATGAATGATTAACAACTGTTTGCTCTATTTCAACATATTTAGGTGTCCAGGTTTTTCCAACAATTCCGATGAAACACACCTAAAGTCCAACAGAGGAAAAAGATCTCTCAAATCTGAATAGCTGATTATGACAGTATTATCGGGTGCCCAGATTCTGTACGCTATAGACGTGTTATAGTAATATGCAAATATTCAAAAAGCTAATGCGAAGTTCCTATGCGAGTTAGACCTTAGAGAGCTTCATATGCACGAACGGCATTCTATTTCTTTGAAGGAGCAGGACCTCTTTATAGAAGATCAAAATTTTCATTGGTTATTACGTGAGTAAAATTATTGGCGGTGAACAATTTCCACAGCAAAAGATGCATGGTTATCGGAAGGTGACAGCCGTGCTCATCGAATATAGAATTGTCGTGTATTCGTCGAACCACCACACGTAAATAAAGAAATATTTCTTGTTAAAAGCTTTTCTTCTTTACTTATTGTACAACATTCAGTTTTCCTAAGATGTCTAAGGTTGAAGGTAATTAAAGCTTTTAATTTAATTGATCTGATATTTTTCGCCCTGAGGCCACATGAGATGTCAGCGAGAGTTGACAAAGTATGATGTTAATGGAAACCCTGCTATAAAAATGTGATCACTTCCTGCCAGAGTTCCATAGGACAAGTAGAGATAATAGTGTTCATCTGACACTTGCAATAAATGAAGATGTTCTCACATTCATTGCTTAATTTTCCATGCACGTTGGAGATAATCATATTCGTGGTTTAATTTTTACCCTTGACGGTAACGGAGATAGAGTAATAATTGATTCAAACGGAACAACAATGAAATTACTATGATAAGCTCTGCTTTTAGTAACAACACATTTCGTGCATAGCTCAATGGTGGAAATGGTTATAAACGAACGCAACTTTAAAAGTTCTTGTCAAACAAATGTATCACTATTGTCGGAATCAACAGTTCTTGGATCGTTCCTTGGTGATGGGCTCGTTGCTCTAAAAAACCAACAAAATCACTGAACACATCGCGTCGGAACTTCTGAATGTAACAACGTAGATCAAAACTAGTTTTTAAAGGAATCGATCTTGTTGAAGAACAGGTTGAATCATTTCCCATACCAGCTCTATTCTAGCTGATGAATGCAAAGATATCGACTAAGACCTAAAGTTGCCAAATAATATCATAGCTTGACGTTCTATTGAAATAGCAAAACATTTATAATGAAACACTCAGGCAAAAGTAAATTGATTTTTTATACATTAGATTTGATTAAGAACAGATGTGAAGCAGTGACTAGAGGTGCTCTATGTCGAACACAATGTCGATGGTTCGACCTCGTGTCCAAAGCAAACCAAGCCTTCCATTCATTCGGAGTTGGTCAATTGGTCGCAGATTTGCCTGGGAGGATAAGCAGCACTGATTGGATACACTGGTAGGCCACCGCAAGCCACTTTAAGGATCAGAAATACTCTCAGTCATCTCGATGAAGCTAAAAATTGAAGACAAATGCAGACACATCCCTCAGAGATTGATTAACGCCAAACGCTTCATCTGCCTTCAAAGGTTCGCTTCAATCACAGCGTTGAACTTAAGTCAGTATTTATTCAGTAATGAATAACCGAGAAGGATTAGACGAACTGATTTCTTAAGACTGTCACTCTATTAGGGCAAGGAACAGAAAATTGCTTGAGGGGCTACAGAATGGTTATGAAAGGATTTTATTACCGAACTAGCGAACGTCTCGACATACGTAATGTGCGTTTTCGATCAAAAGTGCTTAATTTTGATTAAACATTCCAATCAAAGGTCAATATCTCAATCAGTTTTCTGGTATCCTATGAAATTCAATAGGTGACCCGAATTCTGAATTATTCTACTCCTACAGATCATTCTCGATGATTTGTAAATCAAAATCATCAATAGGAAACGTACTCTTTGTGAGTGTCATAGTTATCGCTTGGTCTCTTGATTGCACGTTTATCTGAATTATTGTCATTATTATGGTTGACCGGTATATTTCAATGCTAGATGTATTTGAAATTTGAACGGTAAACATAAAACCTCCACTATCACTTGTTTCATATCTATGAACTGTACTTATACAGTAGAGCGAACTTTCGTGAGGTAATAACCTCACTCGCACTTTTTCCTTTCTCATCATCATATTTTTGATAAAATTTAACAGAGGAAATTCTCCTCATCTCATATGAGCAGCGTATGGGTGGTCTTACTTTCTAAAACGAAACAAAAACGGCTGTGAATAGTGCAATTTTACAGGAATGTTGCTCATGTCAGTTTTAAAGGGCAGTCTGTGAGAAAGAAGTAATTGTTTTCCAATGGCAAAGTAATTGGAAGTCGGCTTTTCGACTCTGAATGCAAATGCTTTTTATGAGTCTCGACTGTAAAGATTAAGTAACGCTGTTTCCATCTATGACGAGATACCTTTCTGTAAAGAAGTGGAAATCGTGATGTTCACATCTTCCATCATCAGAGACGGTGTGAATTCCCTTTGAGGATATCGCGTTTTGAGCGACAAGCTTCTAAAAATAAAACAATAGCCACCGATACTATTTCAAAAGATGGTTGATGATGAAACGAACGAAAAGATAGCAAGCTGATAGTACTAACTTTGGCTTCCTTCTCATTCTAACAAACATGGTTTTGATAACGAGTTTTTGAAACGTAGGATTTAACCATGCGTACAGCAATGGATTCACGACGTTGTTCGACATTGCAAAGCTGAACATATAGAAAAGGTGTTTAAAAAAATTGCTATTTACTTGTTGGAAATTGCTTGTTTTCTCCTCGAAAACTGGTATCAATTAGAGGTAATAACCCGTTTATACATATCCAGAAATCAACAGTTTTGAATACCTTATTGTGGTTTTTTGCACAGTGTGGTAATGTTGAAAAGTGATTTTGAAGTATAACTGGTTACTGTTTGCCTGTGGAGAAGCATAAAGCGATTTTTAGTGGTCCAAAAATAGCAGAAGAAATAAATAACAACTTCTGTTGAATTGATGAGCGGAATGTTATTTGAAAAATTAGAGGGACGAAGAACTCAATGCAAATTAAGCGTTTAAACTTTCTGCTTATAATCAATGAATGGTGATGTTTCGATGGTTAGAAATCGAGGAACAGATTAGAACTTCAGCAAAAGGTATTGAATCGAATAAAATTTGACTGACAATGAATTCTCTTCATGCTATCTATATTGAAGTATTTCTCACGTAAAAAGGGGATAATATAAAAGAGATTAATTAAATTGAAAAACTACAATGAAATTAAGGGAGAATGGACTTCCAGAAATTATCCAAGCGAGTGCGCTTTTGAATAATATAAAATTGTGCATATGGTGTTGTAATTTGCATCACAAAAGAATTACCAGTGAGTGAAGAGATTGAGGAGGTAGCTGATATCGAGCTCTTCTCGTCCGTAAAGACGAAAAAATGTCTGAGTCTCATCGTATTCGATAATAAGCGATACAACGTTATGAGGCAGCCATGTCAGTCCAAACCACACCACCATAGTAACAAGAATATACGTTGTTCTAAAAGTTAATAATTGAAGAAGTTTTGAGCTTTCTTGTAAAGCTTACTACACTAGCAGTACGCTTACTATGTTCAACCTGAAACGAAAATATCACATCAGAGCGAAGGGAGCTAACTTATACAATAGTTTGAATGTTAATATCTTACCACTGCTCTGCTCAAATGTATCTCTTATGCCTATATTTAAAGAGCGAATATGATACTAAAGAGTCTTGCATATGTGCTATACCCGCTGTCTAAAAGGTTAGCTTTACAAATATTTGGAGTGTGCAATCGAATGACGCGTCGCACTGATTCAGTTATACTCATGAATCTATTCAACAATGATGTTGAATAATACGGCAATTAATAAGCCTAATAAAGCCTACTCTCCACGTTTTGTTCTCATTGAATAAAGCGAGGATTACGGTTCGCTATGTATACAAATAATTTTACTAACTTTCATTACATGAAAAAAAAGCACTCCTTAGTCGAGGGCCCATAAGACGAATCATCTGATGACGGTGACCATGTACACGCGTAGACACGTGAGTATTCCGGCAATGAACTTCAAGGTTCAGTCTGACTAATGCATGGTGAAATGTGTGCAAGGATTCATTAAGACCTCAAAGGTCTCAGAGCTTTTAAGGATATCAAAATCTCAAAAAAGTACTGTATATGCAATTGTGAACATGCAATGCGTGCACATCGAATCGAGAACTCAATGATCTCATACAGAAAGCTATCACAATTTCATTTTGTCACGTTTACTGTAGCGAGAAGATTTCAGTCGATGAAAGGAATTAACAGTATTTATAATCTAAAGCCAATAAAAAGTCCTTATTATACTGATTCTAGAAGAGTTGCTGACGACTATGTTGTCCATTCCTCAGAGCGATTCAGATGTATTGGTCTAAAATAACCTTTGCAGCAATTTAGATGCTTAAACCTAAAAACGATATAAAAAACGATGTCTACCACATAAACTTAAGCTGCCTTGCAATGCTCTCTTGATGACCTGATGGCGTAAAGTAAGGGAAGTAAGAACGACATCGTGCAATTATCGAAACAAACAAAAGCGGCTTTGTTAGTGTACTTTGTGGAATCCTAGAAAAAACTGTTCGAAAAATGGGGTGACGGAGGAATCAGATATTCTGGTGCTTTTGTCAATCTAAGAGTGATTGTTATATCTCTATCAAAAAAAACACAGTCCTTACTCGAGTGTTCGTGCTGGAGACGAGTCTAATGCTGGTATGGAGTTACAGAAGTTCTACAAAGAAGGCCAAGCTCTCTAAATCACACCATTTATTGCTTCTTTCAAATCCTAAATTGACTCCGGAGATCTTCTGAAGTATTTAATTTCGAGACCTGCGCCAGAATGTTGTGGGTTGAATGGGCAGCCATTAGAATATGACTAAGATAATCTCCCCCTACGTAGTAGATTACGACTTGTTCATAAGAGTAAAGAAAAGGACCCAACAAGTTCGTGTGCTTTTCGAAGTTTGATATGCTGTAACGTCAGTGAAGAACTCATATAGAACGCGGTCTCAAAAGATTAGACTCGAGGAAGAAAGTACTATCAACCAATGGCAAAAAATTACTTAATTTTGTATGCAAAACATATCAGGATGAAGAAAGCGTGGTCAGTTTAGAGTAGGAAGGTAATCGCTAATGTGCGAAATTGGATGATGATGCTAGATCTGCTGCCATCTTCTATGTTCCGTAAACCCAATTAATCAGAATTCTTATTTAGGTAGTGCTGGATAGTGATAGAACAGTATGGCTCTGATGATGGCGACGCCGCCGAAACGTGCGTAAGCCACTGACTATATCAGGCCTCGCAGAGGCTAAAGACAAGTATGTCGAAATGTATCGAAATTCCTACACAGGATTTTACAAACAGTCGACGAGATTTTGAGAGATTAATTTAAGAGGAGTCGACAAAATGTTGAGAGATCGTAACCGTACTTGAGCTGAAAATCATAAAAGTATCGGCAAAGCGTAATCTACTCATGTGTTACACTTCCATTATAAGGCATAGACGTTTCGATCGTGTTGAGTCAAAAGTGGCATAGAAACTCCTAACAAACAGCAAATCTAATCAGTACGCAACTATTGGATTGTCCCTTGATTTTTGCTGCACCATTTTTTCATTTTATCTGTTTCTCTTTCGAACCGTGTTATTACCAAAAGGCTATGGTATGTTGAAGAATGCACTAGTAGCTTTAGCCATGGGATAGGATACAATGATGCTAGCAAGATCTTTGGATACTAGGCCAGGATACTATTGATCAGATCCGCCACCTCAAGGGAAGCCCATGTTCCTACTCGAAAGACTGTGCTCCCGATTTTTTGAAAGTGGCACAGCATACTGTTTTGGGATCTGTTGAACAACAAGCAGACGATCAATACCGACGTCCGCAGGTGAGAACTCCGGAAGATGACCGCAGCAGTGCGAGAGAAGCGTCCGAAACGACTCAGTGTCGCCTTTCCCCAAGATAACGCTCATCCCCCACTGCAAAGTCGACTCGCCACATTGTGAAGATACTGAACTGAGCTACGGTACCACATCCACCATGTAACCCTAAATTGCTCCATCGAATTATTGTCTCTTCCACGTTTTCAAGCAGCATCTGAAGAAGAAAATGGAGGCTACACCAGCTCAAAAATGACCTTAACATCTTCTTTGATCTTCGTTCTTATTCTTTGCGAGTGAGAGGCCTTCAAGTTTTACCCAGCAAATGCTGCAAATCATTCTCCAAGATGGTGATTATATTGATGGTTAGCTGATTTATACGAATGAGTAACAACTGACTTAGCAAAGATGTCGAAATGTGAGAAAAATCATGGTACAACCCAATATCTTTTATAAGCGCGAAAGAACATCTTCATCACCAACATTTCACCATATGCAACAATGTTGCCGTTGAAGTAAAGAGATGAATTGGTACTATTCCCCTATCCGCACTTCTTTTCACTAAGGTCTTAGTAATCCTTCGATAGCTTAAATTTTGAAATTCGAAGTATTTTATTTTTCAAGCAACTTTTTTCTTGCTGCGTTGTAGAAGTAAAAATAAAATTTATTACACACTCAAGCATTCTTCACCGGACAAAGCTTTTTTCTCAAACTTTCATTAACCATTCGAGAGCACAAATTATAACAATTTCAATAATAGCCTGATTATCAAAAAATGGTTCATAGTGTGTTGTAACAGCCAAAAGAATATTGGGTTTCGAAGTCGGCGCGCATTTTTTCTTAGTCAAAGTGTGGGGATGCCCACATTGTCCGCACATCACAATTCATTCGGTGTTGTAGCGCAATAAAAAACACTCTTTGAAAAAGCAAGTACTCATTAAGATATCCGAGAATCCAGCTTTCAAAAAATTCCTGAACTTTTGAAGGAAAGGCCTTGTCCGACGAAAATGCTCGAGTGTGAAATAGCACTTTATTTCCACTATTATAGCTCAGTATAAGGAGCATTCAAGAAATAAAGTACGCCGCTTGAATTTTTGATGTTTGAGCTATCGAACAGTTATGGAAGCGCGATGGCTTGATGTCAATGTTGCAAAATCCATCCACATTCCGGATCCATAATATGCGCGTCTTGTGTGAAATGTAATCTTAATTTGGCGTTATAGAGCAGTAGAAAGTTTAAAAAAAAAACCATTCATACCACTAAGACTGTCGAAGTTTGCGCTATCGAATGATTACTAAACTTCTAAAGGAAAAGCATTGCTCAGTGAAAACTGCTTGGATGTGAAATAGAATTTCTTCTTACTGTTAGGCACAATATAAAAGCCATTTGGAACATAAAATACAACGCCAAGATTGCCGAGATTTAAGCTGTTGAATGAATGCTGAAACTTTCAAGAGAAGCAAGAATTCCTTTTCTACAAGGGGCTAAAAATGAGTGCAGATGGGGAAAAAGTATAGATAAGTTTGACAGAGCAATAAAATTTTACTAAAATATTTACTGGCACCAAAAAAATCCCAAGTAGACCATGTTTATAGAAAACAAATTGATTTTTTGCTGCATTCACCTTCAAGGGTACAATCACCTGTGAATAGCCCATACACGTATACCTGACTAACGGCGGCTTAATGTAACAAAGACTAAGTAAAAATACGAAACATATTTACACAAATATACATCTATACCTCAGGCTTCGCGATTCTTATAGGCCTATTTCAAATTTGGATGCAAGGTATACGGAATGAGAATGTAGTTAGCGTTACTAAACACCTTGCAGAGTGGTGTTGAGATTTTCAGGTAGTGCATAGGTATCTAGGGAAAGAGCCCGAAGTTTTGAACTGTGTCAAAATTCTGATCATTTAACGAAAATCAAAATATTTTAGAATCTTTTATGACAGAAGCGACTAGACTGAAGGGGTTGGTTGATGATGTGCTGCATTTTTGTCTCCAAAGATAACAGAACACAGGTCAAGAAGTAAAAGGTTCAGTGGAAACCTTAGTGGAAGCGTTAACGATAAACAGAAAAGGCCAAGTGCGATCGTTTAAATGTGAGAATAAATTTACATCAATGGAACTCATCTAGACACACACCTGCGATTTTGTTGAGTAACGCGTTGCCGTTCCTTCTCTTGAATGTCCCGAAATGAGTTGACCTAAAATATAGCCAAATGTTGAGTGTTTCAAGTTTCAATAATGATGTTGTGCCACTTTCTGATAGTCGGATCACTTCCGTTATCGGAAAGAAAATTTTTGAAGGAGATTTTTTTCGCTGGACAAACACTTTCCATTAGTCTATTAGTGGTCATAAGAATTCAGAACTGTATTCTTTTCTTGAAAGGTTTTTTTTTTTACGGCGCTGTAGCAATGAAATTAAGATTATGTTTCGCACGTATCGCTCTTCTATCTCGCACGACAGAGCTCTTTCCGCAAACCATTAGTAAACCATCCAATAGCATAAGTATCGGCGATTCAAGCCTATGCCTGTTCTTCGAAAAGACCATTTTACTAAACTACAGCAGCAAGAACAAGTAGCCTAGACTGTGTGGTGGCTGTGAATGGATACCTGCGATGAATAGACCGTACAATGGGGTTCCACATGTGGAATGCGATTTTTGTTACTCAATTTAGGATTTAATATGCCGAAATTTTTATACTTTTACTGCTGTTTTTCTCAGTGTTACGATGCAACTTATATAGTTAGAAGAATTGGGTGGGCAAAAACACGGCCTCAGGCGGGAATCGAACCCGCGTTTCATCCATACCGGGGGCGCGTGCTACTTCTACTACACCACCGTGGCACATTCTGAGGCCTTGCTTTTGCTCACCACTCAAGTCTCTTATGTATATAAGTGACATCATAGCATTGCGAACAAAAAAAGCAGTAAACTAAAATTTCGGTGTATTACATCTAACAGTGGCTGTCAGCCCAGCTGGGTTTATAAAGCGAAGTTGCATACCTGACTAAATCTGCTAAAGGCTGGTGGCTGATAGCCAACATAGAGATGTTGTTACTCGAGTGATGGCGCAAGTCTGCCTCGATGGTGTAGTGGTAGTAGCGCGCGTCCCCGGTATGGATGAAACGCAAGTTTGATTCCCGCCTGAGGCCGTGTTTTACTCACCACTCAGTTCTCTTGGCGTATATAATTTAGCATTTTTTTCCGCTTGAGCAAAAATCGAGATAACACGTATGACCCTAATGTGTGCAGATTTTCTCTATGCTTTCCTATGCTTTTCGTGCTTAGGCTTATACTGTTCAGCCTTGGACTAATAGCGGGTTTATTTGGCAATGTGTAATAGAAATGAAAAGTCGAAGAGTTAAAACGATGAAGCAACGTTTCCTAAATAATTTTGATAGAACAACTTAGAAATGCCCATGAAACAGAGAAAAAAAATTCTTAAATAAGTAAAAAAAAATTGTTACGATAACACGTGACGTATGTAGAACACAATGTTATTTGAATTCCACGACTCTGTGAGAAGGCCTTTCCAAAAAACAAGTAATAGGTTGGGGAAAAAGTTTCAAGAAAATGCTTTAAACTTTTTTAGTGTTGGCCATATTTCGTGGTTTTGGGCTAATTGGAAAGCCCGTCTTTTCGGCGTTGATTGGTATATAATTTATCTACTTATTTCCAGATGAAGTCAACAAGCGAGAAAATTAGTTTGTTGATAATGCACGAATGGCTTTTAGGATCAAATGCATCGGTGGCAAGTGAACGCATCAATCTGGCTTGGGGCTCGCTTGTTAACTCCATCTTGAAATAAGTAGATAATTTATATACCATTCAATGTGGGAGAAGACGGGCTTTCAATTGAGCCCAAAAACACAAAAATTGGCCGATAACCAAAAAGTTACAAGGATTTTCTCAAGACTTTTTTTCCCAACCTATTATGTTTATGAGTTCAGCGGAATTTAAGCTTTCGAAAGATTACTGGTGGCTTAATGGGAAGTCTCTGTTCAACTAAAGCGGCCCCTTCAAATAAACTCAGCGCAATAACGGAAATTATCCTAATGATGTTGTAGTATCACAAATGTTCCGAGTACACTGAACGTTGGACGTTGAAAACACAGTCGCTCAGAAAATCAAACCACATTGTTTTGCCACACTGTATTCTTGAATACTGACTACTTCTCAACTTAACACTTTCAACGACATTTTGAACAGATTCTTAACAAATTGTTAACAATACCAATAACAATATTTTGACTTACATAAGGAAATTCACATGGAATTCAATGCGTATTCAGAAACGGAATTCTGATTAAGGGCTACATCACACCTCATGAACGAATAATGTTTTGCTAACACTTTTTATGAAGGTTGTTTTCGAAAAACTGAGTCAAAGAATTTTTCTTGAACTTACAGGCTCATTCACCTCATTGTTGTTGTTTTTGATCAGTTCTTGTGAACGGGCTGGAAACGACTTCTCAAGTGCAATTGAACGCTCGTCCATTCTGCGCAGTTTCACCTAGAGAGTGATTGGGGGAAACAAAAGTGAACAATAAGCGCAAAGAATATGGATGTTGTTAGAGTGTTCAAGAAACCCACTTTAGCCCGTCGGTTTAGAACCACGAAGATATGTGCATAGCAAAAAGCCATTAACGTGAAAGGCAATGCAAACTGGGAAAATATCACCACCATTGTGTACAGTCGCCGTCCAAAAGCCGTCTTCCATCGTTCAGTGCAGAACTTGCCACAGACGCCTTGTGACTGAATCGCGTACGAACGATTATTCTCGATTGTACGCTAAGTTTTATGCAATCCACTTAAGTCAAACCCTTTAGAAAAACGGCTTTTCTCAAAGAGGACCGAACAAGTTTCTCGAACTTGGTCGGTAATCAAAAGTAGTAAGCCTCATTGGCACAAATTAATGCTTCGTTTGAAAATGTTTGTAAACATGAGGTTTTCATAAATTCCACTAGATGCTTCGAAAAAAAAAACGCCTTTTGAGCACTTGTGGTCTTTTCTTTATATTCAATCTAATTCTCTACAAATATGATTTTTTGATCAAGTGGATGTTGTTTCATTCTTTTCATGCAATATCAGAGAAAAATTAGCTAATCAAAGCATTCCACACCATTTATGGCTCTCTTAAAAAAACTACAGGAAATTTCCTGAGCTAAAAAGACGCCCAAAGTACTTATTTCTTGATTTCTCTGCAAAATCGGTGAAGAGAATTCCATAAGACGAAACTCTGCTCACAGAAAAATCGACCATCTCCATATTGAAGGCATAAGGTAGAGTAACGACAAACGACAATGTCCAAAGAATAATTGTCGCAACCAGTGCACCTCGTCGACTCAAAGGTTTCGCATGGGGCTTGACGACCTGTTGTATTTTTAATTTCATAGTTATCGTGACAGCGCACTGAGACTTGAAAAGAGAAAGAACACTTGTTCTAACTTCAGTTTTCTAAAAAATTGCGGTAACTCACCAGGATATATCTATCGACCGCAATCGCTCCTAAACTGAACGTACATATAAATATGCTCACGCCTATAATCAAAATAATTCAGCTTTTTTATGAAATTTTTTGACTGCCATCATTTTTTGCTCCCAAGACTTACGATTAATAGAAATAGCGGATTTCATTTTTTAGCTGGTTTTTTCATTATGATATCCCCTACTACCACCAGTATTTTACTGCTGTGTCATAACCCATAGATTTAAACTTCTATAACTGTGAAACGACTTTTATAATCCTACAAGATCGAACAGACTTTTGAATGAGGCAGTAAATTAGCTTTTCGATGTGGAATAATTTTACCCTATTTCTTTCTAACATATTTCCAAGAGACCTGATGAGTAGTACCTTTTTTGGCTCTAGAAGAAAATCTATTCTGAAACGGGAACACATAAATATCGACACCTAGAAGCAGGCTCTAAATGGCGGCTGTCAATAGATTAGTGTGTGCGAAAATGCAATATTCAGTGAGCGAGTTCTGGGCCATCCATAGTGAGATGGATCTTGACATTCCAAATGAAAGCACAGGTAAACGTAGACTGTTCTCAGTTCAACGATTTGCCCTTGATTACCTTCTCATCTTGAAGGGTTAGAGAAATCTCATCATTCCAGATGGATAATGATTTCCGCCCGTTTCTTCTCATTGGGTCGCTTTACGCTGCGCAGCTTCCGGTGCTCAACGGTGATGAATAGAGATTTCTCGTACCAGCTCAAGCTAACCGGTAAGCAATGTATCTATAGGAGATAGAATCTTTGTTAATAATTGAATATTCGAAAAACTCAGATCTGTCAAGTTTCGAATGCTCTTCTTTATTTCTCAGACCTCACAACATCTGTCATTATTTTGAATTAGTGTTCATTCGGTTCTCTCTCTATATAAACGCACACTCACCTTGAACGCACGGGATAAGATGGCATAAGAAATTTCCAAAATACCAGTTTTTATAAATATTTGTCACCGGTGTGATGGGTAGAGATAATAGGCACATCATGACATCACTAGCTGCCAGATTTAATATGAACATGTTTTGAACGCTCTTAATGAAAAAAAATTAGATTCAGTAATTGTGTATCTAATAGTTGTTTGAGTCCAGAGACTGTAAAATTGCTCATGTAACCGAGGCAACTAATGGCAGCCTTCCTTTTTTTCGATGGTAAGCATTATTATAATAATGTCAGAGTATATTCTTCTGACGCTATCAATGGAAATAATCAACCATCTCGTGATGCTAAGAACTTCTTCTTTTGATAATTTTCTTTTCTTTAGTTCACTGTTTAGAACTGAAGCATGTCTACCATTTTGATGAGAATAATCTACTTTGACCCTTGATTCACCATGTGCTTTGATTTCTTTATGTACGCTGGCGAAACACCGCAGAGCGTATAGATGGGTTCCAATGTACACGCTTCCTAAACTTTGCCGCTATGAGCTTTTTGCCAGACTTTTTATGGTTGGTAGATAGCTTGTAAAACGCAGATGTTGCATTTGCATAGGTTGGGGAAAGCTCTTTTGAACACTAGAAGATCTACAAAAAAAGTCGTTTTTGAAAGACTACATGCATCAGAGATTTGAGTTATAATTGATTATTATTTCATTTCCGCTATAGTGAATCATAGTAATCGCATAGATTGTGCGGGTATAAAATACTGAAAGAGGCATCGTGCGCCTCGTAAGACTTCTAATTTTTAATCGTACTGTATTTGCTTTATGAGTCACAACAGAATATAGTATATGGAAACAGTATATGCTATTCATATCTATGAGGTGACAAAGCGGTTTTTTTGTAACACCCTTCCTCCCAAATTTTCACAGCCATCAAATTCTTTTGCCGACAAAAAAATTATCATTCATTACCGTAAAACTCCAATCTGTCGGAAATTTGAAAGTAATCATATCATAAAAGTGTCTATTATGCACAGTGCTTCGTCTTATAATTTTATGCGAGGTATTTTTCTGAATGGAGAGTAGATTTCCTCATCTAAGGCGATATCCTGTGAACGGTACTAATTGTTTCAGCAGTTCAATAGTAATTTACTATACCGGTTTTTATATAACCTCATTTTGGATAGAGAGAATATTTTTAGGTTTTTCACTTCGCACGATGTTGTTGAACAACTTTTATTTGGCTAGTTTCCACGATTTCATCTTCTTCAAAACCAAGTGATCCGCATCGTTTACTATCATGGATTATCATCTCGGATCAATTGGCTCTGAAGTGTCAAAGCTGTTGAAAAGTAAGTATACAAAAACCTCGTTTGTTTGGGAAATAAATTAGCTGAAAGCTTGTCTCAATCAAAAACATCGAAGTGGAAGTGTGATTCAGCTATAGACCCTAGTTTGAAGCGTGTTACTGAGGTCTGCTGAATTGTAAGCGTCATTCAAGAGCCTAATTAACTCCACAGAAAGTTAAGAATTTCCATTTTTTTCATTTTTGTTTCGATGAAATCAAATGCTAAAGGATAAATGGAATTTACTAGTTCTGTTCCCTCAGTGCTACTGTTTAGAAGAACTAACCTGCAGAGCTTTGTTCTTCATTGTGACGATAATAAGTAAAATATTCCCAGCGAGTCCCAATATGAAGAAAATTAGGTATATAACGGAAAACGGAATAATAGCGTATAAAGATGATGATGGATCGGGAAATACTAGATAGTACACTGAGCATGTCTCCTCCATGTTAACGCTGAAGGAGTATATACCAAGAAAGTCTATTTGTCATAGAATTTTGTGAAACGAAGAAATGCTTCGAAATATTTAGCTCCACCCACCTATCAAGAACATAAGAAACAACTAGTTACTCAAGAAGTAAAAAAAATAAAAGGCAAAAGAACGAAATGGTGAGTGGGTAGGTAACAGAAAAATATCTGCAGTCTTTTATTGCTAAGAGAACCATAACCAATTTTCAATATTGATTACGTACAACATCTACAGTAGTCATCCCCATGGTACTTTTTAATGTGGCAGTTCATGAGAATCTTACAAAAAACAGCCGCATAGCTGTGCAAAGGAAAAAGAAGATGAGAAAATTTTTGTGATTCGAGCGATATAATTGGTATTGAAGTCGTTTTCGTGCCTGAAGGTTTCAATACGACTGCGCCGCTCTCATTACAATTTTGGCATTGACTGCTCTTGGAAGACAAGTCAGCTTAGTGTGGAGAACATTAGTTCTCGAGATGCAAATTATATGATTGTGGAACTTACACACTACCTCATTTTGGCACTGCCATCGACTACTCTCAGCACACTCACGTTCGCTATACTTGATCTTCTTCACATGCTTCCATACTAATCCCTCATTTACACTGAGCATCAAGACGTAATTAAATTCCTATAAACTGCAAACACCACAATTATTATTCCAAACGAAACGACACTGCGTAAAGACAGCAATATGAAGCGACAGTATGTACGTACCAATAAAGTAATACTGAATGATTCAAGAAAGATTAGTAAGTGGCAAGATAAATAGTGTTGTTGGGCGTGAGTATGAATGATAGCTGACGGAATGCAATGGTATGCGACTGGCCTAGAGAGTATTTGTGTTCATAGCGATCTAGCCAGCAGACGTGATCAAAATTTAGAACATTAACACGCTGACGCTCATGTGGGACGTTTCGTCCCACACCGCGCGACGTCAAATCTCTTCACTTACTGTGATGGCGGCGAGTCTCGTGAGAAGGCAGATTCCAGACAGCATGATGGATGCGGGAAGACGAACCCATATGGTTCTGAGAGAGCATCCCCATCATGAAGTGATGGAAGTTCATGGAAGATTTTCTACAGAGATATTCTTAGTAAAGAGAACATCTATATGTTCCAATTTTCATCTACATTTCTTATATTTCAACGACAAGACTACATCGCTAAATGATAACATAATGAAAATGACTATGATAATGATAATGATTATGCTTCCGATAATGCTAATGATTTTGGAAGTGATAATAATCCCCACCCTCTTAAGCTGTTTGTGAGAGACATCTTATAAGGGCACTTAGACAGGGCATTCCATTCAATGCATAGACAATGCATTGACGAACAGTCGAACTTGTAGCTGGTAAAATGAATCATACTTTTATTCGATAATGATTGTGATAGAATTAATGATAGTGATAATGATAGTGGTATTGTAAGTGATAATGAAAAATACAGTGATAACGATTGTGAATGTGATAATGATGATGATGACAGTGATGATGATGATAGTGGTATGGATGATAGGTTAGTGATTAGCGCTAAGGATGACGGTGATAGTGATGATAGTGGAAGTGATTAGTGATGATAGTGATATGGATGATAGTGATAGTGGCTAGTGATAATGATGATGATGATGCTAATAGTGATAGTGATTACTGAAAACGGTGGACGATAATGATAGTGATAATGATAACAGTGGTGATGATGACAGTGATAGTGCTTAGTGATAACGATGATAGTGACAATGATAACAGTTGCAATGATGATAGTGGTAGTGATAGTGATGATAATGGTAGTGGTGATAGTGATAATGATAACTCTGCTAATAATGACAGTGGTAAAAATGATAGTGGTAATGATAGTGATAGTGACAATGATAGCAGTAATGATAATGGGAGTATTAGTGATAGTGGTGGTGAGAACGATAGTGATAACGATGGCTACAGTGATAGGCATAGTGACAGTGGTAGAGAAAGTGATGGTGATAGTTGTAGTGACAGTGAAAACCTCCTAGTAAGTGGTTGTCCATACCCATAGCGAACTCTCCTCTGCCTTTCTTGTCACTCTCAATTTTCTCACGGTCTCAATCACCTACCGAGACGGCGGCGAAGACGCTTCTGCACAAGGGCGCAGACACAGTGACAGTTTCGCACAAAGACGCAGATGCCTCCGCTAGCGAGTGCCGCGAACGCGACAATGCGACGCCCCCTGCCTATGAACAGTGGGCCAAGCTGTTGAAGACGATCCATCAGAATACAAAATCTGGATCGCATTCACGTGAGCCGTATTCCGAGGTACGCTGTGATGTTTACAGGACTGATCAGAGGGTATCGTTCAATCACATTTACAGCAGGTAATCCTATAAAAGGACTGCTATTGTGGTTTGCAAACAGAATAAACTTGGATTTTCCACAATGATGGTTATGAAAAGAGACAGTATTTATTTAATCTTGTATTTCCATTTCATCTAATTCAATGTACTTCATGCTCATTTTTGGTGTTAGTTACTTAAATTTTTGAGGATGGTAGCGAGTGGATGTGGTACTCGTTGCGGCGCAATGCTGATCCCCACCCAACAATACTCTCCAGCTCTCGACAACGAACGCCCTAAGGAACGTCACAGCCAGACTATCCTCGAGATTGCAAGCAGACATGCTCAACCAGTATTCCACGACATTCAAGAATGAGACGAAAAGCGAGCTGAATGCTACGAGTACTGGGATATTCGCACAGTAGAAAAAAAACTGTGAGATGCATAAAATAAGGTAAAGAAAGTGAATAAACACATATTAAGTTTGCTGAGTGGAATTCCGTAGTGCTGATGGTTCTGACAGTAGCTGCAGCAATTATCCGGATATTGCATTTCATAGAAATGGCCTCATATATACTGCTACTTTTTTATATTTGAATGAATATTGCTGGAAAATTGAGAAAAAGCGTAATATATTAAGAATTTAATGGGAAAGAGTAGATAGGAGTGCAGGAGAAAACTGAAAATGATGTGAAGCCGATCTTTTATACCAATAAGACTGACAAAAGACTTGCATACGTTTTTTTTCCGTTTGTACTGAGCTAAGCGAATGCATGCATTCACGTGTGTGTGTGTGTGTGTGTGTGTGTGTGTGTGTGTGTGTGTGTGTGTGTGTGTGTGTGTGTGTGTGTGTGTGTGTGTGTGTGTGTGTGTGTGTGTGTGTGTGTGTGTGTGTGTGTGTGTGTGTGTGTGTGTGTGTGTGTGGTGGGTATGCGTATGTGTGTTTAGGCGTGTGTATGAGTATGTGTATGCGTATGTGTATGAGTATGTGTATGTGCACGTGTGTTATGCGTGTGTGCTACGTGTGTGTTGCGTGTATATATTCTGATAATATAAACATATCTTGAGCCTTTTATGAGGTCTGTTATGACACTTATACAGTGCTATGTTCGTGTTTCGGAAATACAGCCTCATCAGTACACGGGTTCTTTGGCTCAGCCTATCCTTTGCAGGAGGATATACCCCTTACATATAAAGGAATCGACGGCAAATTTCCTAAAATAATCATATGTCAGGTGATAAAATTTCCCGATATTGCAGTGACGAACAGCCGATCGCTCATGGTTTGTAAGTTGAATTATACTTTTACATCGATTGTTTTCATAGATCTCGTTCAAAACAGTATATAATCCGGTAAAAAATCTTGAGAGTTTATAAGTATCATACCTCATGAAAGGCTCAAGATATGTTATCAGGTTATATATTGTTCCGAGCGAGATCTATGAAAACGGTTGATTGTAAAGGTGTGCTTTGTGTGTTCTGTGCGTGTAGTGTTGTGTGTGTGCATAGAAGTGTGTATTAGTAAAGAACTATTGAAATAAATGAAAAAAGTGATAGATTAGTATGTGAGAAAGGAGCGCTTCTCAATGTTCAGCAAACAAGAACGTAAGCACTGATAAAATTGTCGATATGTGCTTGCTGTTTATGTTTACTGCAGCTGTGTCTATCCATGAATGTATGTTCATGTATTCAAATATGCATGTATATGTTTGAGACGGAATCTTGTCTTCTTGAACATTGCCAAGAAATTAGCGAAGCTATGTCAGTCAGACAATGTCAAATAAAAATCGAAGTGTATTGATTTACAATCAACATAACTCGATCGAAAGAACTTAACTTCGCCTAGATCACACTTTGAGGAACAAATACTGGAAAAGATTTCAGAAAAAATCAAACTCGTGATATAAACATCTTGTCTGTGGACTAAAGATATTTAGAATAACGTTCTAATTGATAGTAGAACCTCTATCATGATCTCAAGAATACGCGGATTCGAATAGCTTTTGTTCCGATCGATGAAGTTTGTTATGAACAATGATATGTTCACGATGTATGTTAAAAGATGGAGATTGGAATCTGCCAAAACATCTGCAACACTGCACAATTTTACGTATAACTAGAGGTATGTCTCCTTGATTTGTTAATTTGCTACCGCGTCTATGGTCTAAAAGTCACTGCATTCGCTGTTGTTACTGGAATGGCTTCCGTCCATAAGAAAATTTCTGCAAGGAAGAAAACTGTCTCGCTCACAAATCCTGGTAAATGCTTATAGTGAATAACTCGGAACACTCCGACACGACTAGCTTAGCATTTCAGGAGAAATCGCCCTCTATGAACACTCAGAGTGGAAAAAGGAAAAACCTTAAGAGTGCTAGAGTCCAAATCGAACCACATGCGAATCCGACCGCTTCCGTGGGTGACGTTAAGAGAACGGAACGAGTGTGGGAGTGGTTAGCCCAATGGTATATGTAAAAACGGGTTATTTCCTTTCCAAACATAATAGCTTATGAGAATGGTTGAAAGGAAGCACATCAGTTGGATAGGATTTTGACGTAGCGATGTTAAAGACATTGTGCTTAGCGAATTTTTTGTGTAAAAGCCTTCCTCTCTTAGAGTGGCCATATAGGGTATTCTGTTCAAAAGATTTTTACTTGTGAGTGTTTCTTAGAAAACTTACAAAGACTATTCCATCATTGAATGGATCCTGTAGCAATGCAATGATAGGCAATAAGCACCGAAACAATGGAGTTATCGCTTCAGAATTGGAAATATTTTGAGTTAGTTTAAATACTGAAGATTCACCTAAAGTACAGACCATTGCTTGCGATCGTGTCAATAATTGAGCACTTTAAGCAGGAACAAATAGCTTTTCTGAGAAACGTTCGATTTAGAGGTGTAACGTGTAACGTATCGTTTCAGACGACATTGAACCCTTTGCTATGTGCTTCACGGTCAGTTCTTTAGCTTTTTGACGAAATAACATGCAGGTATAATTGACATATAGCCAAGCATATCCAAGCGTATATGCATGAGAATATTGGGCCTATAAAAAGAAACGAACTCGGCAGAGCAGCTTCAACTCAGATCATCACCGCTTCTCAATTAACATACATTTTGTTGTTCTGGAAGGGTTTGGGAGACTAGAGCAGCTCGCCGAGTGATTCTTCTGTCGGGACTTTGAATAAGCGATCGATCAAGAGATTAAAGCGTCATCGGCGATAATCAAACTCTGGTGGATGCTCCATATATTTGTTCCTAACTGAATGCATATTTGGCCCTCACACTCAGTTGAAGTGGCTTGTCGATGAGTCAAATCGGTGTTTCTGTCCTCTCACATAGGGCTAGAGAGGCTACTAGAGAATTGCTGACACAGCTCGGATAGAGAAAGTGAGGTAGGAGAGCTTGATCAACCAAGAATCAATCTACTTTCTGCGTTTCGTAAAGAACTTGTATCATTACCCGTTATGTTACACAACCTTACTGGAAACTTGGTGTGATGAGATGTCGCAATAGAGGAAGCAAACCTGCTCAGCTTATTCTTGTAATAAAGTGGTTAGAAGGTCTCTTGACATTTAGGAGTGATTCTTAACTAAAACTTTTTTGTCACAAATGAAGTAAGTCAGCTATAAAATTTTTTCTTCGACAGTTTTTGGAATGTAGTTCGGCATAATTCACATTGCAGCACTCACATATTAGAAAAACTTAACGTCATTTAATTAAAAATTTCTTGAAAAATTGATGGTTAAACATTAAATTTTCCAATTGAAAGCACATCATTCGCTACTTCGTTCATCGCAAAATTGAATTTATATGAGATTGGACTACGTTTTAATATCATTGGAAACAACATTCTGACGACTAGGTCTGCTTTCCTTTTTTTCAAGATCATACTTCGTGCCTACAACATCTACGTGTGTCTGTGTACGGCGAGTAGACACCTTCCGACGAAACACATGTTAAGAACATCTAAATGTGCCCACCTACAAAGTGAATGGCGGCGATGGACATTTCAAGACCGCACCCACTCACATAACTTATTCTGTTACGTCACCCATTTACGCGGTGGTGCATAGCTCCCGTAGTATTATTTTAAGCAGTAGGTCTCTGAGGCTTTCAGGCAGGCAAGAAGTAGTGAAGTGAATCGATTTTTTTTTGCTGAGGAGCAAGTTTTGTTCAGTTTTAATTCCATTGTAGACAAGTGAGTCTTTCTTCCCGCACAGAAATCGAACATTAAGAAGCTCTGCGAAACTAGACGGAGAAATATCATCAAGTTCATAGTTACCACAAGTGCTGTCAGTGGGAGCAACGAACTGATGATCTAAGACTGCCTTCGTACTGTGCACTCAAATTCATTTATTACTAACGGCTAGGATTCCTTGAACAATTATGTTACCTCACTAAAAATATATGCCATCGTATGTATAATATTTGGCAAACTCGTAGTTATTATTTGAGCCAACATGTCATGTGGTCCGTTAAATGGGCTGACTTATGGAGTCCGACTAACGTATTTCAACCTTGACAGTCTCATCAGTCGGGCTGTACCCTTCGTCTTTAGCCAATTCTCTCAGGGCGCTCAGTTACCCATAGTAAGGGTAGGCGACGACGAACATTTCACACTGTATGTCAAGTGAAGTTATCACTGAACACTTAGTGTTGTACACTCGATTGCTCTTGGCTGGTATCGTTAAAATATAATACCTTTCGTTTCGAGTGTTTCATTAAGACGACGCTCAGTTTTCAACATATCATGTAATTACTATTCGAGGTAACATGTCATGTGGTCTGTTAAATGGGTTGAATTATAGAGGCCGATGCACGTGTTCCAACCTTGACGGTTTCATCAGTCGGGCAGTAGGGGACTGCCTACGTTGCAATTTTAGCGTGGTCTTGATAAAACACTCGAAGCGAAAGGTATGATATACTCGGCAGACTATTATTTATATGACAATGCATGACCTCCACATGTTCTGTCGTTCCACAGCATGCCGATCAGTGTTTATCTGCAGAGAGAATGAACAATTGAGAGATTTTGTTTGGAAAGAATTGCAAGAAGCAATTCCTAGGACGTTCTCCTCCCCCTTTCCCCCTTTCTTAATTCTTGTCCTTGTGCTCTATTGTGAGAAAATTTGTACAAAAAATGGCATGGTGTGTGTGGTAGTTTGATCTAACCATTATAATAACTATTGAAGCTACTATTCTCTTGTATTTTGACCACCAGAATGGAATAATTGCTCATTATATGCGGAAACTTCGAAATGTTGGGAGTGTAGTTTTCAATAAAATTCAGAAGATTTCCACGCCTTCCTACGAGGTGCAGAGCAGATTAACGGTTGGAATTAAAATCAATTTAAGATGTTTTAGTAGGGCGCAGATAAATATTAGCCATGAAAACGACAAGCCCAGATGTTGCCCGCATAGGAACCATAATTAGTCCTCGGAAAGATGAATTCGAACACACACCCCTTGTTTTCAATTTTTTTCTTTAAAATAGGAGACGATATCAAAACAACATTGTTCTGGAGCCGAGGCGCTAATATATCGCTATCGAGGTAAGCACATAAGCTACTGAATAGCTGATTATGTAGAGTTTTTTTTGTATAGAATCCTCTCCGGCGTTTTTTACTCAAGTCTTTCAGATCTTAGAGCACATTATAAACACATGCATGAAGGACTCTAAAGGATTTTCAAAGGCTCAACACTTTTGTATCCAAGAAATAAAATCGTTTTCGTGCGAGCACGAAATAATGTCTTGCAAACCCAACGGTTCTAGTGAGTGGTAAAAGGAATCGTTCATGTTTTGTGCTAGGAAAGATTTGGTAGATTTGAGAACTTTCAAAAAAATTTCCGCTCTAGTCGCACTTATCGCAAAAGTTGTAGGTGCAGTAAGATGCATAATTACCATGTGCACAGAGTATGCAGTTCATTAATCACTGCACAGCTCCACCACTAAATCTCACTGTTCTTTCCAAAGAGACTACAGCTAGTAGATTCTAAGGAGAAAAACCGATATTGCAATGAAGCAAACCTGAGTTTGGTGTTCTGGATTGAAGACGCATAGATTTGAGCCAATGACAGAAAGAGTGTGCTGAGGAACTTCAGAGGATAGTGAGTGCACTAACACTTTTTTCAGCTGCCAAAGCAGCACAGTAGTTTTCATTATTACTTTGTAGAGGGCACTCAACAAACCAAGGAACGACAATTGCGAAATCCTCTTCGGTCACCCTATCCGAGCAGTGGTATGTAAGCGATATCATCCACCGATTTCGTTTTTCTTTCCTTTCAAATGAAAAATGTTACATGATCTAGAAGGTTATACGTGCGGTTTCTGGCTTTCAGCACAAATAAAATCGGCTATAATTATTCTTATTACCAGCTTCTTATGCTCATCTCTCATCAGGCTTTCTATTGCATTGGAAAAATGAGAGGTGATATTTCAAGAGAGTTTTTGTATAGCGAATATTTCATAGGCGGCGACGGAAGTACTTAGAACAATGGTGTTAACCTTTTTCTTTACCAGTTCCAAAGCATGGCTTGTGTAGTGATCTCATCTGTAATGATCAAGGAGGAGGCGTAACATCATATCCGTCTGAGTTAAAACGGATTTTTTAAAATGTTTTTTTCTGCTTCCAGCACCTTTTGCGTGCTTGATTGAGATCCTCCTACAAAAACCTCCTTACAACTAGTACTTATACTAATCGTATACACATACTTACTATACTACCAACTAAACTAATCGTGCCACCTAAGTTGTGGATGTAGAAGGATAGGGTTTCAGTCTTGTTTCTTCCTCAGAGAACTCTTCGGTGATAGTGTGGATGCGATCTGATAATCTTGTTCTATTAGGTCTCCGACTAAGTTTCCGAACTTGATCCAGAGATTCAAAAATTTATTTTCCCAATTGACCGAAAGTATCAAATAATTTCAATTGAAGTATTCTCCGTCTGCCTGGATGCAGTTCTGCTAACGCTTCGGCACAAATCAATTCTGCGCTCATAAAGCTCATTATTCTTCGATGCAAACCGACCAGTCAATTCTCGACGCAAACGATTGGTGTCTTGAAACTTTTTCTTGTCCAGTCAGTGATACAATGGTCTGAAGAAATGGGAATCGGACGGAGATAGGCGTCTGGCGAATACGGCGAATGATCCAAGTGCTCTCAATTCTGATCGATCGACTTCTTCCTCGTTTTTTTTGGCAACGTGTGGCTTTGCATTGCCTTGAAGCAAAATGACTCGGCGACGGCGGTGACGTGGAACTGCTTGATTGCAACGGTCCAGTTGCTGACAATATCGCTCAGCGTTGATGGTCTGACCGGCTTGCAACAAGTCCCAATAAATCGGCCCACTTCGGTCCCAGAAAATGATCAATATTGCTTTTAGCGCAAATCGGTTTGGTCTCGGTGTTGGTGTTCCTTGCTGACCTGGTGAAAATCACTGATTTGGTCGATGCTGGCTCTTGAAGAAGATCCACTTTTCATCAATGGTGATAATTGTGTTCAAAAATATACCAATCGATGCGCAAGAAAAATTTTCACAAAAAGCTAGAAGGAAAATTCATTTCTATGGAAAACTGTTTTCTGGATTAAGTTCAGAAACTTAGTCAGAGACCTACTACTTCATGATGAAGGCTAACAACAATTGTCAAGATATTCGTCGAGCAGCTCTCAGTTTTTCATCAAGACCTTTTCAATACTTCAGATACGTATGGATAGAACTTTCTTTAAGATTTCCGAGTCGTGGTTTTTTTTATATTACATTATGTGAGCCAACATCACATTATGCAGATGGCACCACTTTCCTACATTCGATTAATTTCCTCCCAGCATTACCACAGATCTTAGAATTTTCTCGCTCTGGGTCCCCAGGTATGGTATAACTTTTTCTTATCAGTACATAGAAAATTATTTTTCAGTTTATTACTGGAACGAATCATCGGAGAAAGAAAACGGAAGTGGGATTCAGCACAAAATGATGAAACAACGTATGTGAAACTCAGGCTCCATCTTTTTTTTTGTGAAGAGGCGTTTGATGTTCTCATAATAAGCGTTATCAAGTGAATCCTATGTAGATCGGACGTTTATCTCTTTTCTTAAAAGGGAAGGCATATGCTGTAAATAAAAGGTCAGTCAAACGGCTTTTGCTTTATTTAATGAAAATAAGCAATAGCTGCGTGAAACATGTATAAAAAACCTTTTTGAAGCTCAATTTTGAGAAAGCATAGAGGTATATGTATGCAGGTGAAACTAGCACAAACACCAGGAAGAAAATGAACGAGATACTGAAATGGTTGAAGATAAAAGAATTAGAGCAAAGTTGAAATGATAGATATAAGGAATCTAATTTCGTTTTTACATAAAAAATAGCTTGAATTGGATTAGAAAGAGAAAAAAAGTGCACTGCCCTTAAAGTCCACCTATATATTTATAAATAAAGAAAGTGTTAAAGAACGTCTTTTTTAAATTAGCATTTCATATCACTCAGGCTCTGATTATCGAAGCAAAGTTATTAGATCTTGAGCGACGCTATTCACCTATACTAATCCATCACAACACTGGAATTGTTACAGTACGATCGATAGCTACTATTTTGTGAATAACCACATTTACAAAATTTGATTCACCTCTTGCACCAGCCAGAGGTTAAAAAAATGCTCAAATGTGCAGATTCTAAGAATGTGTCTTGTATGTGGGGTATATACAGTTTGTGCGCGTGTAGAGAAGCGGTAGCGATGGTGAAGGCTGTAGGTGATCCCGCCCATAGCCAAAGCAGCTCCTCAATCCTATGGAATCCGGAAATTGGTACAAGTCCGAGAATGGCCTCATTCTTCAAATCCACAAAGCTGAGGCTTGCCTGTGATACGATCTAGGAAAATCTTACCACTGATGTTTGAGCCTGGAAAACGGATTTTCGAGGATTTGACGACACTCAAAATGATGAGAAAAATCCTTTCTCGGCAGCCGAACGTACAAGCAAAAAACTCAAGTGTCTTCGAGGATTAAGGATGCAAGGAGAAAATTAGAACACGAAGGGTGCTGATATTCACTCATTATGCAATGTCTGGTAGCTTAAAATAAAATTAGAATAATAGCAGTTTTTCAGACAGCTATGGTTGCTAGGTTCTTCATGTCATATGAGAACTAAAAAAGTTGCACATCTATAGCAAATACAGTTGACCATCTATTATTATTAGAGAGCTGTCCTTAAGATAATGTTTACGGTTTTCTGTATCAATTATGTCCGCTCTACATGTTGGACGCATACAGCTTAACAATAAATGGAAATACTTACAACCGCACACCGAACACAAGGATTAATAACTAATCAAGCTATATTCGACAATAATGTCATCTTCTATGCAAAACGGAGCGTTGTGGCCGAGTGGTTGTGATGCTCGGCGCGGAGCGGGGCTGATCCCCACCACCCGATACTCTCCGACAGTCAACAGTGAACGCTTTATGGAACGCTATAACCAGGCTCTTTTCGAGATTGAAGGATACATGCTTGACGATTATTCTATGACGTTCAATAAGAAGTAAAAAAAAATAATTGAATTCTAGAAATTGTGGGATCCGCACAGTGTAAAAAAAGAAACACTGTGAAGACGGATCAGTAAAGTGCCAAAAAAGTGTCTACGTAGAACAAAGTTAACTGAAAATTCGCATCTTATATTCCCCGACATACATACGAATTAAGTTCAATGTGAAGTTTTTGTAGCTTTATATGATTGAACTTATAAACGAATTTATACTTTCCGTTATGGTGGTGAATTGAGGTAATGGAATGCCTTAAATGGGTGCTAAATAGAATTCATAACTGCCAATAAGGAAGAATTCAATACAGCTAGTCCTTCATTTATAAACGTTATATGGTTCTTACTGGCTTCACATTAATCACCTAATCGTCAATCTCCGTCTTTTTTAACTAGGTGGCCGATATGCATTCGCAAAATATGCATGAGTATGTACTATAACAAGCTGCTAAACACTAGTCGTCAACAAAGGTTCTATTATTACTATTACACTATAATTACTATTGTTGTTATTAATGGCGTTTTTATTTTAATGGTTCACAACTTTCGTATGATAACCGTTGAATCGGTCCTTAACCCATTCAAGATCGTGGACTTTTGTCCTGTCTGGCTCAATTGAAAACGAGCAGTTTCATGCTGCTGCAAACTTGCTATTTTGTGATTAAACGATAATGTTTCGATAATGAGAGATTCGAAGAATCGGGGACATAGACAAATATCGAAGAGCCTTTGCTTCGATTTTTTTTTGCATCTGAGTGATATGTACGCTATTATTCGTTATGTTACTGTAAGCCAAAACGCAAAGACAGTTGCGTAAGTATCAGAAATGGTCTTACAACTTATTTTGAGTCTATCTCAAAGATTTTATAACAGCATAACTCACACAGTAACCACGATTTGTCTTGGTCATTAGGATGAAATAATAGTTGATTGCTAGTCAATTTAACGGCTGATTCGAAAAGAGGTGTTGTAAGTTATCAAATGCACTAAACATTTCTTCCTCATTTATTCCTCCTACTTCAATATGCCTCCGATTAGCAATCAAAGAACGTTACACATTACGGAATAAAAACTATACTCTAAATCAAAATGTTCTGTGTACTACGCAACCGGTTCTAAATAGTTTAGCGATGTTGCTGAAATGATTGGAAAGCGATTTGTCACATCCAGGTGACTTCAACATACAATTAGAGTTAACGAAGGGCCTGAATCAATCAGCGGTCGTATGATTGAAAGAGCAAAAGATATTTCAAAAGCGAACTAGCGTTTTGGGCGGTGTCTCTAGTACTTTTAAAGATATGTAGAACTGCCACTTGAAAATAATCAAGTTTGTTCTGTACAACCACACGATGGTGCAGTAATAATGCTCTGAAATACTACCATTGTTCAACAGCTACAATTTTGAAATATACAGGAAAGAACTCCGTTCAAGGAATTAGCGAGAATTTACGAAATCTCAATCTTCTATTTTCGGGGCTCAGATATCTCGTACAATCATGTACTATTGAAACTTCTGTCTCAATTTTTTTCAGAGAGTTGTTTTGGGTAGAGAGCATTTCTTTCATCCCATTTACCCATTCTCAATCTTTACCGACGCGCTCTGAGAAGATGGATGTCTTCAGTTACTCAAGGATTTGTGCAGCCGATGAGCAAAAAGTAGATGTGTTCGATCTTCATTCAGAGGGAGTAATCTACAACAGCAACTCATCCCATGAATTAGTATTATGAACTTCAACGGCTATTTACGATGGATCTGTGAAAGCGATTTAAGGTTCGGGACATCCGCAGTATAGACAAGAACTAAAGACGTAAACTGTTTGGGTAGATTTTTTTACACTATGTCTACAGCACTCTTCTTCCACATAAAATTGCTGAAGGGTTATAAATTAGCAACTCACTAGTAGCCAGAACATTTTAAAGTGGGTTTACACACGGCTTTCTTCGCGTGAATAAAAGATTTAGCTGCAAGCTGAAAAGAGAAATCTTGTATAAAAGATGCAAAGCCAATATGTACATAATGAAATTAGCTTTCTCTAAATCATATTCACACCATTTGACGGACTAGGCGAAAAAGGACAAAGAATAAAGCTCTCGGTGTTGATCAATCCCTGAGAAATGCGCCATGCATTCGTCTTCAATTCTCAACATCGTTGGAGGTGATTGCATGCATATCTGGCCTTTATAATGACTCGCGGTGGCCTCCCGCTAAACCGGGTCAGTGCTGTATATCCTCCCAGACAGTCTGGAACGAAGGGATGGATGGATTGGTGAGTGAGCGAGAGATCGAACCATTGACCTCGTGTGCGACGTAGAACACCTCTAACCAGTGCGCTACATGCGCTCTTGACGGATTGAGAAAGAGATAATAGAGTGTTTGTCGAAAAACTCAAACACGTGGCGAACTTTGTCCGTTCCACAAAAAAAGATGTTTAGATAGTAATTTCATCGTTATTGAGGGTTTGTTCGAGAGAGAATGAAATTGACAACCATTCTTACCACAATTCACGCAGTCCATCTGACTATGAATACTGCCTGAGAAAGAATTTTCCAGGAGGTTCTACATCGGGATACAAAGAAAGTGGAAACGACTCAGAAATGATACGATCAGAAGAGGTCCTATTGGCATCTATTCGACTATATCGCATTCACGCTTACACTGGTAAAAGAGGATGACATGGTCATCCATCCTCAGTGGGCCATGAATTATTGATTTAAAATAACGACGGCACAATCAATTATGCAAATCTATATAAAACCTTTGCCCCAATGTCGAGATTATCATCGTAATTCATTTCTCTCAGACGGGGATAGATGAAGAGAGGAACCCTTTCGCTGGATAGAAAATCATCAGAAGAGCGGTGTGCAAAAGCGTCGCTAGGTATATCGTGACATCATATCACCGCTAAAGGCGATCAAATAAAATGAGTACTGATTGATCATCATTATCTGTCAGCATAAGTGGGTCCAATGTCGACAGCGACTACCTAGACCAGACCAGACCAGACCGTTGACGATTGGCTGCTGAGAAATAGACGCGTTGTAAAGTAGAGAGTGGTGTCAAAACGGGCGTTTATAGTGCAACGGTTCAGCACGTGCTCCCGGCTAGGATGAAATGTGGTTCAAATATCAGCTGACGCGAAGAGTTTTTGCACACTACTCTACGTCACTGGGTATATTGTAACATCATACCACCGCTAGAGACGGTCAAGTAATATGAATTATCATCATATGAGTGTGAATAATCATTCGTAACTCAAATCGGGAACTCTGCTGCACATGTTTTTTCTGGAAAGCCCTTTCACAGGGTCTTTCCCTTGATTTATAAGTAACCATTGGATAGCGTAAGCTTCGACGAATCCAACGGTGTGTCTATTTTCTGAATACATCGTTTAACTGCAGTGTGGCAGTGAAAATAAGGCTGACCTTCACTTACGCTGTGGCATTTGCTTCTCGGCTAGTGCATGTGCGTGGCCGTGAATCAATAGCGACCAACTGGACGCGGTGGCGCGATTCACATGCGTAATACAATTTTGATATTAAATTTAGGATTTTTTTCCGCTTAGAAAGGAACTTCAGATAAAACGTATGGCTATGATGCTAAAAGATTTTCTCTGCGTGTTTATTTACATTTCTTGCTTGTAGCGAAATATAAGTACGATAGTGGTAAAGGCGCGCGGCGGGTATGAAACGTTGTTTTCTTCATAGCTACAGTGCTATAAAAGGCCTTCTCAAAAATGAGCACGTAAAACAGTCTTTCGAGATTTATGTCCTCTAATGATTGCTAACACACTTATGAAAAGTTTTTGCCCGTCCAGCAAAAGGAGTCGTTTGTTTTTTTCAGTTGGACAGGAAAGAACCGTCATCGTTTCGAGAGGTAGCAATGACCCTGAGCTGTTGTCAGTATGCCTACAGCGATTGAGGAAAGATTGGACTGCTCATAAATCGGAAAGCTATCCATTTCATCAAAAGTCATAGTGTGAAGATGATCGAGCTATTTTTCTCTGATTAGATAGCCCACAATGAAAGTATACCTCAAGTGTTCAATTAGTATAAAAAAAGGATAAGGGTAAATTTGTCAAGACGAAGAAAGGCGTCATGAGCTCTATATAGGTTTACTCAACGAATTGCCGGCTAGTTAACAGAATCATAAATTGCTCTCATCTTTCCGAGTTAACGGTCCCTACATCACTCTGCTATGCAGCAGAAATGCGTGTTGAATTTCCAGTAACTCCATGAAATCTGCGCGCAATTCACAGGGAGCTAAAATAACATTTCCTCAGTTGTGATCTGCACGCCTAGCTATTGTTAAAAGTTCAAAGCCTCCATTTTTTAAATCCACAAGATTACACTTCTAAAGCGTAACACAGGCAGATTAGCAGCGTTGAAAGAAAGCAGATTCAAATGGATGAAAGCTGATGATGGATTAGGCCGTGGGCAGACGAGAAATTTAGTAAAAGTACATGTATCGGATCCTATTACGATATCGCTTACAGTGCTGCTTGTGCACTTTCGTCGCTCCAATTTCTTCACATTCGATATCAATAAGAGCTCTTGGATTTGTCCACGGAACCCACTGCTGCTTGAGGCTTTGTGACCTTTCAAATTTTTCCAGCATATAATAGCACGACGACGAAATGTTTAGCATTAATTGCATTTCAGAGTGTGCCCGACACTCTTTGCCATTTTGAAGGTGCTTACGTGCATATTTATCATGAATTTCGCTATACATACGAGCTCGGATGTATGCAGTGAGCGTATCAGACAGATCTACTTTCAATTTCCTCTCTGTCAACCCCGATGTGAGATCAAACCAGGGCACAGGTCGTGTTGAACGGCATCATCATCGTTGAGGCACCCAAGCGGGTTTATACGAGTTAGTCAAATATTCAATTATTGGCACTACATACGTTCACGTCGTAGTCAGTAGAATTGATCAAACAGCTCTGCTTATTGGGCTCCAGGCAGTATCACCCACACGATTCTTAACCCGCTAGTAAACTTCCACTTGATATACGTCTCTCTGAAAACGCAGGTGGCATTAATATGTAAGATTGGGACGACATTATATCCCACTGATTATCCACTTCACAATGCATCCACAAAATCGTGTGCTTTCGGCCACCAGTTACCTCTTTTCTTCCCAAAAGGGGTGGCACGAGACCTCATCATTTATTATTACTACTCTTATGCTGCTGTGGACGCCGTGGCTGAGTTGGTCTCATGCTCGTCGGGGCGCGCCTGAAGCATAATCCCACTCTCCCACACTCTCCGGCATTCAACATAGAGGGTCCTATGAGACGTTACAGCTTGACTATCCTCAAGATTGCAAGGAGACGAGTTCAACAAGGATCCTGCGATGTTCAAGAAGAAGACAAAAAATGATTGAACGCTAGAAGTACTGGAATCAGCACCGTGAGGAAAAGAAAAACACTTTGAAGATGGGTGAGAAAGTGCTAAAAAGTTATAAGACTACTGCTAATAACTCGTTAAAGACGGCGTGTACTGTAACTGGTAAACGACTGTTTGAAAACATTTTTCGCCGTGTGGAGCGTTTTTTTTAAGGTTTCAGTATTCTAAAACATATCTGCAAGATTTCAACAATGTGCTTGTTTTTTAGAAAGCTCATCTCATTGAGTTGCAGCAGAGAAAAATTATGTTCTCACTTTATTTACTTGCTTGCTCGAATGGGGCCCGTGGATCACTATTTGGTGAAGTTTTGGTAGCCAATAGATAGCCTATATCTCAACCGATCATTTTGATGCTAAAAATGGTTTTTGAAAAGGTTTTGACACAGAGTTGTAAGAGATAGAAGAATGTTATGTCATGCGCCCGCAATTGTTAGCGCGTCGCCTAAACTACGTACAGATTTTTTGATACTTTTGATCATAATTTATACACTAGAGGCACTTTATCTCTACAGCAAAATAAAAGATCACGAAAGAAGCTGCTATGAAGATTTTATAGTGAACAGAACCACCACTTTGTCAGGAATTTTCCTATGATTCAATATGAAGTAGCCGTTGCAGAAAGAAGCTTCTTTCCATTTGTTATTGAACATTTTTATTTCTCATCTATATTTTCGTAGTCATTCGGTAGCTTTAAAAATGCTGATTTTAGCACAAAATGTGTTTTATGAAAAACTTCCACAACATGCTCTACTAAAGAAAAGGAAGTATCGCCTCGTTTTCGGAGTAAATGATTCGTCGTTCGAACAGTACATCGGGTTTTGTTGGCCGTTATTCAATAAATTTTTGATTCTAAGAAATTTTATCAGGAGAAGAAGGTAGGTTACTGTTTCGGGAAAAAGCAATTTTTCTACATTGTTTGACTTTTGAAGTGACCTATGTGAAAGTGGTCTCAATATGCTGCCGGCGTAAACCTTGGCAGAGTCCGTATTCACCACTTTGTAGTGTATTTCTTCGAACAAAATGCATTTTTTCACCTGAATTAACTTCTCTTTAATGGTGTATACATTTTGCTTAAATTTTCAGCAATTAACAACTTGAATGATCAATGTCAGTCAAGAAGAAATTACCCTTGCTCACTCATTAGCATTGGACAACAATTTAGATGTTGCGTTAAAATTGTGGTCCTTACAACCAATATGTAGTGCATCGTGCTTCTCCATTAAACTTTTAATAGTATTCTATGGCTTGAGAAGTGGTGATTTTACAATTTGGCTGCTTCTAAAACGTCCTTACGTGCACAGTACCAACGAGAAGAAGAATACGTCTTGCTTTCGGGGTAAATCTGCCCATTGTTTGAACTTCACATCGACCTTGTTGGCAACTGTATAGTAAAATTTAGGTAGTCGAAACACTTCAATACAGTATTATGTTGGATAAACTTCCAAATGTTCTTGCTTCTTCGGAGCTTGGAAAAGTTGAATTGATATGCTGTTTCCTCAGTGGACTAATTAAGAGGTCGCATCAACGAAGATAGTGAATGCTGAGTAACAACAATGGAAATGAGAAATATAAACCATCTGTATACATTTGATAAGCATTTTTAGAATTGAATTGAATGTTTATTGCGAGGTTCCAAAAACAGCCGATGCCATGGATCAATTTTGTTCTACCAACCAAGATCCATCGACTGAGAAGTGGTGATGGACCGGTGTCATTGTAGACTGTGCCATCACCACATACGCCTCCCTCCTTGCTACAATGCAGGGCTTCATGTCGGGCGCGGGTCACTGACGAGGACGGGAGACCCCAGAAACACGCGTGCATGACTGTGGCGTGCCAACCACAGGCAAGGCTATAAATATTCTTAAAAATTAGATTGAATACTATCTATAATTTTTCTAAAAGCGTCTGCAACACTTCGCCCAAAGTTCTTCCATAGCGCAGAAGTATTCGATTCCTCTTCGTAAATGTGAACTATAAATAATATGTAGATATTAGAAAAGCCTATGTATCCAAGAGAAGAAAGTGGAGGAAGATACCCATGGGAAGCAGTTGGGCGGATCAGGTCTGTGGTTAACTGTTGGACGGCCATAGCTACCTGCACATGGTCAGGTTGAAGTTACATTGAGAGACTGAAGCTAGGAGTAAAATACAGGGAATCGCCCTGAAGGCAATCAATTGGAAAATATGTAGAATGCGCAAGATCGGTAAACGTAGCCAATGATAAGATTGAAACGACAAATAGGATTCAGAGTTCAGTAAAAATGAGCGTACAAAAACGAACATTCATAGAACAACAGATGAAAGTCCGTTCCATAATTTTGTAGATTCAACTTTTGAAGTACACAAAAATCCAACAATTTTTGAGAGCAATTGATGAACTGATAGCACAGGCAGTATGCACCTATCTTTGACAAACTAGTCAATGTTCCCTGAATTTCAAGCGCTATGTCAAATTTTTTAACACTGTATATATTGTAAATTTTTGTAAACTTGAGGATTTGTGTCGTAATTATAGAACTTATGACAATTAAATGAATGCCAGAAAACAGTATGGTTACCTAATGAAAGAGCATTTTTCTTCATACTCAAAAGCTACAAGCTCCAACAGCATACAAACGTGTAAAACAAGACATGTTTTGTTAAAATAAGATAAGAAACCCATTTTTTTTTTGAAATAGACATTGAAAATCCTGATAAATCAACGAAATCGCGCGCCCTTTTGCAATTTGCGCAGCGATTTCAATTGTCTTCGCGAACGGTGTAATATATTTTCATTATTATTACTACATTATTATCATTGTTCAGAAGAAAAAAAAAGAACATCTGGGTGGAAAAGAAAACAGTCAGTACAAGTAAGCCTCTAGAGGCGCTCAGAGTAGAAAAACACAAGATGCGGACTTTGATGTGGTACTAAAAATTCTGCGGAAAGAATAAAAAACATTAGTTTGAAAACTTTCGAACCCTTTTGGATAAGCCACAGGTCTAAAAATGAATAGGAGGGGAGAATGCCTGAACATAACATGTGGTATGGCACCTTATCTCAGATCCATCTTCTAGTCTGAGTATGGTTCATAATTCAGAAGGCGTCACACAGGACCGGTGACCTCTCCCATTTAGGTCTAAATAAGGTAGGGTTTTTCGGAATGGCTAGACTATAGAATTGTTTCGTTTTGCTTTTTGATGCATGCGAAATTTTTGCTTAGTAATCAGATGGTATGATTGTACGTCTAGGCTTTGACCAAAGGCGAGGTCATCGTAACGTTTGTTATCAGAATTTTGACGAAAGTGAGGTACCAACCTTGTACAAATTTTAATTGAAAAAGCACGATTAGTAATTATATTCTTCATCCACTAATGAACTAACAGAAGGTTTTATAGATCTTTATTTTTATGTTTAGTATTATAGCGATTTCGTCTCTACCAGAACCACGACGATTCGAGTTTAGTGTACACAGCAGATGTTTCTACGGTACTGCTCTTCACATCCATTTAATGAGACGAAGTGACTAGAGAAATAAAGTGACGTCAAACTTATAGGATCAGGCAATGTGAGAAGCGCAACGAGAAGAGCTTTTATCTAAGCTCCTGTCTTGATGTCGTCCATGTGACAAGTGCGTTTTTTAAGCTCACCATCTTTCTAAGAAATGCAAAAATTGAAGTGGGATCGATATAATTATCCTTTATTTACTCGCTAATGAACTGGTAATGAACTCGCGGATTTTGGTTGAAAACAAACAACACTACTTCAAAGAAAAAACATTTTTCTGACTCAGGTATCAAACGAGTGCTGTTTATTTTCAGGCCGAATGAATTATTCAGCACCGAGTTGTATCACAATGCTAATTTAGGAGTAGTGCAGATTGAGGCCAAGTCAAACGCTTGTGCTTGACAATTGCACACTTCATTTTTTTTCTAAAAAAGAAAGTTACACGTCATAGTCTCAAGTAAAAATGGTTCAGAAAGCACGGTTCTAAATTTCGTAAGCCATTACTTTACCTCATGTTTCGTGTCACTAAGCTCACTATTAAGCGTTATTAGATGTAGATTTTTAAGAATTTGCATAAGAGCACTATACATGTCACATCTAATTAAGGGATCATAATCAAAAATTCAGAATAATGGAACGTTAAACTTTGACACTATCGATCAGGGACTATGTAGAATGTACAAGAAAACTATTGCTTTCAATAAAGAGTGACCAAGGGGCAGCCTGAAATCCATGACGGATGTAACGGTAAAAATGCTATTATCATTGTGTCATATAACGAGCTTAACGAGTGAATTGGTATGTGGAAAACGTGACAGTTTATTTTCTTGAAAAAATCAACACGCGATCGAAAAGCGCTGCAGAGTACAAGAGTCAAACAAGCGAACGTCGTTCTCAAGCTCATTTCCACTTGTGTGAAAAATGAATACAAAAACGTGGTATAGAGCTTATCACATCGTTTCCAAATCACTCTCTTAAGTACGTCTAGCTTTGCGAAACATGAAGCTTCAACGGTCTATTGCCCGGTATAGCGGCAGCAACACTGAATCCTGATTTAGATCTAGTGGCTTTGAGGAACGGTAATACATTCACATCTGTAAAGACTTCTGATTGATTTACTTTCTTGCTATAGCGTTATAGTGATGAAGTATCAGTCACTATCAAATTCTAGTGTTCAAATGCAGTATAGACATCTTTGTACCAGGCAAAATTCTTCACGATAAACACTTTGTACCATAGCAGTAATCAATTGTGGAGAAAAAGGTGATGTCAAAGAAGTGGTCAGCGATTTTTTATGGGAAGCAATCAAACTTTACCATTTATTTTATGATATTGTGAGCACTGCTTGTAGTCTATTACTATGCTTCACTCATAAAGGAAGAAAAATGGAAGGGAACCAGCTCATCCATGGTGTAAAGTTTTGACTGTATCTGAGCATTCTTGTGGTATCATTTCACACTGTACCCTGCAATTCAAAAAGATTGCACAAAAACAAACTTTAGAGCATTACAAGTATGTATATATATATATATATACATATATTGTATATCGTTTCTCGTTCTGTTTTCAAAAAATGATTGCCTAATTAATTATTTCTAACTGAATAATTATTTGATGGTAATGATAATGGCAATAGTAATGATACTGATAACGATAATGTTAGTGATAATTGGTAAAAATTGGTACCAGTTGATAACTGGTAATTGGTAATAGTTGGTAACAAATTTTAAACTTTATATACACTTCATGGTATACATATATTCAAAAATCTCTTAACATCGAATCACCTAGGAATTTGTTCCCTACAACTGACAAAACGTACTGCTTATCGTCATTATCAGTAGATAACGTATAAATTGCAATCTATCAAAATTCATCAATCATGTCCCCATTCTTCTTTCTGTTTTGTTACACTTTTAAGGGGAGACCGTAAAATTTGGAAACAGTGTGACGGGCTCTAAACAACGATTTTATATTCGTTTCCAAATAAATGTCTGTCCAGAAGACATGAGAACACCGTTCTCATGCTTCATTTTTGCACTCCATAGCCCTTTTTTGCGTAGTAATTTCTCCAACAAAAAACATCACGTTTCTCATATTACCAATCCGCTCGTTAGGCCTGTTGTATGATGACAGAGATAATATTGCGGTAACGAGTGTCAAGAGTTATAGGCTGTCCTTTTGTCACTAACAAAGCGACAGTCTTGATTTCTATATAATCCGTAATCGATATTATCAAAGTTTGACGTTGCATTGCTCTGAATCTTCAGATATGATCCCTTGATTAGATGTGACATGTATAATGCTTCTATGCGAATTCGTTATTGTTCATATCCAATCAAGCTCATTAGGGAACTTGTAGCGTTCTGTGAAATGTGGAAACATTTTTCATATACTGTTTTGTCCTAAAATTCTACCGTTTAACTTGTCGTTTCAGAAAGAAAATGTACAGTAGCTGGATTGTCTGGTTTGGTCTCAACTGGTACTCTTATACTAACAGTGTGACACAATCCGGTGCTGACAATTTTTTCTGCCTGCTTTGTCTCTCGCATAGAATGGCCAACATAAGTGTTTCATTTGTCTCCGTTTTCTAAATCACACCGGCGCCAATACTGCAGTGGTCAAAACTTAACAGCTGATGAAAATCTGGTATTATTTGCATCAATGAGTGTGCATCAGTTGCTTCTGAGAATTTCTGTAAAACTCACAGTGACTGAACCAATTTGTTCGCTTTTGAGCATTGAGGGAAAAACCAATCAGAAATATTTTATTTGACCGCGTATTGCGGTAGTATGATGATGCAATTTTCCTCAGTAATGTGGAGTGGTGTGCAAAAACATTTGCGTCAGCTGGGATTTGAACCCATATCTCTTTCTCAAAAGAGTAGGATCTGGGTTCGTATCCCAGCTGACGCAGATGTTTTTGCACACTACTCTATATTAATAGGAGATAGTTTGGATTTTTTTATGCTAAGTGAGCCTGACGAGTTAGTAAACGTAGCGACCTATTTGATGACTTAACACTACGAAGTCAATTGGTCAAAGCTGGGTGAAGAAGTTGTGGAAAGAGAAAATTTCTGACGACAAAGGAAGACCCCATTTTGACAAGTTTTGAATAAAGATTCTTTTAGGAGTTTTTGTCTGAAATAAGAGATCCACATCAACTAACACACTTTTCTTGGGAGAGAAACTTTAGCTTAATGAGGTACGATGCCGAGTTAAGATTAGTTTCGTAGGGTGATAGCTGTTAGGGCTGATAGAGTTATGACATAGCTGAGACGAAGGCAAAGCAAAGACCTTGATTGATATTGCTAACAGAATGTGATCTTCTAGAATAGGCAATCATTGGACAGAAGGAAACATCAAGTTCCAAAACGGACTCATTCTTTTCTTATCCGGAATCACTAACTATTCAAAGGGTGCGTGCAACGCAGTGATTAAAATGATCTGCTTCACGCACGCAGTCAATGGTTTCGTCTCGCTCCCAAGACTCACCATTCCCATCCTTGTGCTGTCGACAAATCGTGACAAGACTTGTCTGGAAGGATTGTAGAATCGACTTGATACAACTGTGAGCCAGCGCGAGTCATTGTGAGGACGAGATAGCATTCAGCCATCTGCCGATGTTTGTTGGAAATGAATATATTTCGCATCCCTCAGTAATTATTCTAACTACGAGTGCTTTACCCATTTTAATTTCAAGCCTATCATTGACGTTGCTCAACTTTGCTAATCATAGAATGATCATCAGTAGTTAATCTTTTTTTAGTCCACATGAAAGTTTGGTCAACTTGCTACTAGGGCTTCCAATATCAATTGATTCGAATAATGTCTGCACAGAATTCGGACCCAACTTCAGGCTTTCACTTCACCATATTCGTTTCTTCAAATAAGCAGTGTTATCCGTTCAGTACCTAAATCGTCGTTTGCTATGAATGCATTTTGAAGTAGTGCATTTTGTTTTTGATCAAAACCTCAATTTCATTAGTCAGTGAATCTAAGCAAATTATATCGACCACACTGTTATTTTTACATTTCTTAGGGGATGTTGAAATTGGAACACACTCGTCACATGAGGCGATACTATGACAGAAGCTTAGATGGGAGCATTCCTCGTGGACCTTCCTTTGGGGTGTCTCAGCCCGGCAAGTCGCGAAAGCACCTTATGCATCTTAGCTAGTGTTTATGGGAATAAACGCAAAGCAAAAGTGATTGTGTCCTTCTAAAAAAGAGGTGAAATCAGAGAATGAACTCCACACTTTTAACGTCGATTTGACAATGCGCTATTCCTACCAGTCAGACTGGCCGAAAGCCTGCAATCAAACGGCTGGTAAGTAAAAGAAAAGCGCCTAGGAGTTGTCCTTGGCAAATAAGCTTTCCTTGTGGTTCCGGAAGAGGCTGGCAAGCTATCCGTAGATAGCCAGCCTCCACGATAGGAGTATCTCGTTTTTTGCAAATGAGAGAAAGGATCTAAAACTTTGACCTACAGCAGCGCTTAAACATCAAAGTTGCCCGTCAGCACTCCAAGTTATCGAAGTAGAGCGAACACATAATACCTTCTAACGACAACTAATGAACGAAAATCGTTATCTCCTTGCTTTCTCGAGATATCAAGCGCTCTGCAGGATAGTCACCGACACGATGGACTGACTTGCTCAAGAAGAGCATGGGAGAAGGATTATACTCAATCAACTCCTAGAGCGAAGAGTACCCACTGGGTTAGTCTGCGCGCTAAGGAAAAATAGAAGTTAAAAATGGGATGACTTATAGAGCCTAATACACGTGTTTCGATCTTATGATCTCGTCAGTCGGGTTGTTACCTATTGTCGTCTTTTGCTAATCCCTGTGGGTGCCCCTTCCCCACACTAAGAGTTAGCGACGACGAACGTCTTACACTCTGTGTCTAGTGAAATTATCACCGAACACAGAGAGTTGTACATTCGACTGCTTTTGACTAATACATTTAATATACCACATCATTCGTTTCGAATGTTTACTTAAGACCACAGCACAAATTTCAATTTGCCAAAGAATCATTTTTGAGCCACGCATGAATATGGTTCGCTGGACACAGAAAGTAAAACGTTCGTCGTCGTCAAATCGGAGTGTGCCGAAAGGGCACCCATAGTGATTAGCAAAAGACGAGAATGAGTAACTGCCCGACTGACGAGATCGTAAGATCGGAACACGTGTATCGTGCTCTATAAGTCGGCCCATCTTTAACAAGCCACATAACATGCGCTGCTCAGAAATGATTCTTTTGCATATTGGAATTTCAGCTGTGGTCTTAAGAAAACACTCGAAACGAATGAAAGTAGAAGTATTACTGGTGTGCGGCCGAGTTACTCGATGATCAACGGAACAACAGGTGGTGCAGATGATAGCCATATCTCGATCGAGCACCCTTACCGATAAAGAATATGTTTCTTTCGACTTCAAGCCTTACTATTACTTTCTCTTCAATCTTTCAAAACTTATCTAAACAATATTTTGTATATTTTCGCATGTTCAGAATTTTACGACTTGAAAATAACTACTTCATGCTTTGGTGTAGCGACTTGACTGCTTCTGTTCGTTTTTTGGCGTTTTTAAGGCTTTTGACTTTGCTGACACTGCTGTGAAAGTGTTGAATAGTCGGCAGTATTTCATATCGGCGGTATCATAAGTAGCAGAAGGAGGGGAGATAAAGCTTAGCTTTTCAGTAGAATGCTCCATTCATTGAACTTCATGAAGTATGGTTTGAGACGAATGAATGCAAAGGGGTTGCAAAATGATTGACTGTGGCTTAGTGATATATCAAGTCAGTGCTGCTACTTTTCCGTACAAGTCTGATACTAGTTTCGAGTCATGTAAAATGGAATACTCGAGGAGACTTAGATACGGGATCAAACCAATAATTATCTGCTCACTGTAAGACACTTCAATCAGTACACTAAGCGGACTCATTGATAGCAAGCATGCTTCATAAGTTGAGTAGAGGTGTAAACAAATCTCGGTCCACTCTTGTTTCGTGATTCCATTAACTGCACCTTGCCTTTCTTTTTTCTTTATTTGCAAATAGAGGGAGCTTGCGCAAAAGGATCGATGACTTTGTGAGACTATAAAAGCATGCAGCTGTTCATTATTCTCATTGTTCTTGAATTCGAGCGGGTGTTACAACGAAGTTATCTGAACGTTTTCGGAGGCAATTGTGGAAAGAAAGTCGCAAATGGTGGCCTTATAGAAAGCGTGATCTTCATTCACTAGAAAACTTACCTAAGCCCTTTTAATGCCCACCCCCATGATGGTCAGCTTGACTTTGGTGACAATCCCATTTAAATCATTTTCTTGTTGAAAGGAATGTTATTGGGTTAGCCCATAATTTCTTTCGCATTTCGACACTTTTGGACTAGGCTGTGTATGAAGTTCTTGCCGTTTTGGCTTTTTTTTCAAAGTAAGATTTCTACAAAAAGTGTATATTCTTGGAATCATTCAGATGTGCATTTTCTTACGGATATTTGGGTACACAAATTGCCTATATTTGCTTCGGAATAAAGCTGTCTTGAAAATAAATCGGCTTGCTACTCATGAGCCATGTTCACCGCCGTCTGAGCTCCTGCGAGTTGCAGTTGTCGTTAGAGATTCGGCTTCTTTTTTAACATCTCTTCCACTGTTTTGATGGTTCTTGTAGTTTCCGTTAGAGATTCAGCTTCTTTTTTAATATCTCTTCAACTGTTTTGAAGGTTCTTGTAGTTTCCGTTAGAGATGACACGCGCCCTCACATTGCCAAGCCGACAGAAAAGTTGCTGTAAGAAGAGTTTGGTTGGGAGATTCTTGAGTTCCATCACACAGCCCTAATTTGGAGCCCAGTGATTACCATATTTTCCGATCGATGGAGCACAATTTGTGGAACAAGAAGTTTATGGATGAAATTATGTTGGAAATTGACATCATCAACATCCTCAATTCCAGATTGGTAGAGTTCTACAGTTGACGTTTCTATTATCCAAAAAGTGGCAGGAAGCTGTTGAAATCTGAAAAAAATTTGGTTAATAGTTTCGTTTTTTGTTCTGAACAAACTATTGCAAAATCATACCAAGAAGTTGAAACTTCACGAATTTTTTGCATAACCTATGAAATTCAACTGTTTTTATTCAAAGAATTCATAAATCACTCTCTCTCAATCAACAGTCTTCAAAACTTTTGCTTTGTAGCTTCTTTTCAGTAAACCTTTTAGTTCACCACCTCACTGGATGTCCACTTAATAATCAAAATCTTCCGTCGACGCAATATCAGGTAGTTGAACGAGTCCAAATCAAATCGCTGCATCAAAAAAAAAAAGGAAAATGCGATTATGGTAAGCTGGAAATAAAAGTAAATCCATGTTCTAGTTTATCGTTCCAAATTTAGCTAGATTTACAGAAATAAGGCGTAGTACATTGTATTCAAGAGGAACCGTGGTCAACAATGAACGCCCTATGGAGCGCCACACCCTGGCTGTCCTCTACATTGCAAAGAGGCATGCTTGACGAGTTTTCTGTTTTGTTCAAGAAGAAAAAGAAAAACGAATCGAATGTTTAAAGTTTTGGGATATGCACAGTAAAGTGCGATAACGGATCGTATGAATGAAAAAAATAGATATTGTTTGCAATGTCGTTCTCTTTGGAGACTTTTCTAACGGACAATTACAGTTTGATTCCCCTCAAGCTTGCATCATTTTCGATTTTATAATTTGATACTCTATAAAGAAAGAAATTAGCAGTAAACACAAAACAGATTATGTTGTTGGAAGTGGCTTCGTTTCAATTACTTGGTACTTGGTACTTGAATAGCCCGTCTTCACTGGTAATGGGGGTGTAAGTATAGTTTCCATTTTTTTTTCTGGCGCAACTATCGTCCATATTAGTGGTCTGCTGGAAGCATGTTGATGTACGTGAGGTTCATCCCGTGAATCCAAGCTAATTCTTATCTGCAAATGTAGATGGTTGACGTTAGTCACAAACACGTCTGCCTATCGTTTGAGTGGTTTTTCGGAAAGGCGCTTGCATTCCTTTCAAATTCACTCCACTGTTCTTTTCGTCCATCTGTCATTTGCTCCTCCTATCATATGAATGGCCCATCTGTGTTTCGCTATCGATAAGTATATTTCTAGATCACGAAGAAGAGAAATTTTTCAAAGATCGGAGTTGAGCAAACCGGTTAGACGTCGTGAGTGGCGGTTGCTTATAGAAGGTCCCTCCCAAACGCCCTATGAGATTTAAATAACATACGCTTGAATGAAGCTTCATACGACAGATTCACTGTTACGCCTAAACCAGCTGTATCTAACAAAAGAAGCATTCAGTGTACTCCTCACTTGAACAATCTCCGTAATCTTCTGTTGACATGAAGAGCCTGCGATCGCAGACGCATGTAATATTCAGTGATTTTTGTTGAGCACAGCTTATTCATTAGACATCTTGTAGTGGATCGATCAACTAAAAATGCGGAATTTTCCATCAAAGCTTTTACAAGGAACGGCTTTCTCAATGTACGGAAACAAAAAAAGAGAAAATTCGCCTTTGCTCTCGTAGTAGTCCGCCAGTTTCATCGACTCTAAACGCGGGTTCAACTCCCGTCTGGGATCGAATTTATGCATACCACGCTGTACTCTCGAAACATCTTTATAATATCATACTGCTGCTAAAAAACAGTAAAAGCAGGGATTTGAATAGGTTATTCATATTAGTGTAAGTGGGAGAATTTATGCAACGGAAGTAATTGGTGGATCAAGTCTCTGATACACTTATGGATCGTCACAATCATCTGCACGCGATAACACTGTAGTAATTTGGCGAGGATGAAAATCGAGGTACAGTAGGTCACGACGACGTCACTTATTTAAAGTGCATTCAACGGCAAAAATCCCCACAATAAATTGTTTATGATACAAAGTGAATAGATTGCAAAAAATTGATATTCATAGATCAATAAAACAGTGTTTCTTATGAAATTTATAAAATCAAACTCCTGAATTATATTGAAAATCAAAAAATGATTAAAATTATCGATGAAACGGTATACATTTTTGAGGAATATATAGAACAAGTAGATAAAAACTGAAAGAATTACATTTTCTTCATTGATTGAGCCAGTTCCACAAAGCTGTTGTAAAAGCATTCTATTCAGCTAACGTTTCGACGTGTTTCGTCTTCTTCAAAGCCGATTGATCCAAGCCCGATGCTCCATAGTCTTTCGTCCTCGTGGTGGCAACCGCTGTCTTTCTAATCGGACCGTATTCCCTGCATAATTTAGTACATTCATTGACACGACATATCGACATTGAATTTATTACATTCATTACATTACATTCATTCATTATTTCATTTATCTTCATTGACTGTCAGGGACAGCATATCTCTAAAAAACACGAGGGAAGTATAAAACGGTCCAACTCGAACGAAAGCGATCATGGAGCATAGATAAGATGAGATGAACGGAAAACAAAGAACGCTTAGAAAAACTAAATTCTATAACGGAAATTGGCCATTGTTGCGTTGCAGGATAGTTCTCAAAGGGGTAAACTTTACTGAACTGGGTGTTTTCAGCAGCAAGAACATATGTGTACGCTCCACACCGATAGCAATAAATTTCGCCCGTGTTCTCAATGTGACGAAAGAACACCTCTAAAATGTAGTGTTTTCAACGGTAATGTGCCGAAACAGTAGATTTTTCTTGTCAACTCCTAATGGAACATTTGTGTTCAGGAAGTACAAATGATTACGAAAACAACGACATGAAATTTGGTTGGACAGAAGAAATGGAGGAAAAAGAGAGCACTCACGTGTGATATATGAATTTTGACATGTATGTGTTAGAAAAAGTACAAGCATTGTTATTTAGAAGAACAGAGTTATTTTGCCAGATCAGAAGCATTTTTCTTACATGAACATAAATTTGTTGCTAAGAAGACTGAGGACGGAATATTCCTCTAGATGTTCTAAGCAGCCTCAAGAATTGCTTAGATTGACTTAAATAATTCTAGTAACCTTGGACATAAATAAAACAAAGGGATTTCAAAATCATAGACAAATTTGGATTGATTTTATGATACTCTCTGAATCTGATAGATAGAAAGAGTTTCTGTTGCTTAAACTGCTCAGTAAACCAGATTTACTAAAATTTTTTGCATTATTTTCCAAGTTATTGCGAAATGTCCGAACTACTCGTTAAAATGAACCACTAGCACAGTGTCTCATTTGTACAATCTCCAAGGTCTCTTAACGTTTTCATCTCCTCCGTGGCACAGAAAATCTTCTGGAAACAAAGTAAAATTTGTCTAGGATTTCTGGAGCGCTCACGACTTCATATCAGTTAAACAACGAGAGCATTCAATATGTGAACGAAACATCAATTCTACATCTAGTTGTACGTTACTGGCTAGAAGCAGGAGATGTTTTATGGACGATATTATGCCAGTCATTTTTTTCTCCTCAGTTTGCTCAGTTTCTTTGCTCTCGACGCGTTTGTCATAACATAAGGTGAGAAAGTGCAATAATCACGAGGTCTATGTAGAAGTTTCATTTGGATAACATTTCGGTGCCTTCGTCTTCTTCAGAGTGGATGCACATATTCGTATTGTTGTGGTCTTCGTCTTAGTTTCATTCAAGTCAAATTTTCTTCGGTAGAACATCGCTCAAATGAAGAGTAAACTGGGATTGTTGTGAAAAAGAGGTGTCAGACGTTGATCGACGCCTGACTTATGCGTCATACATTTCACCTAATCAAACATCGCCAGAGATGACTTTGTTTATTTGATGTATAAAATGACTTGTCTAGTGATGTGTCATGTCAGTGCTGTTATACCCTCTAACAACTATGCTACCAATCTGTAGACTTCGAAGAAATAGGTTTGATTGGTACGGAATGCAGGATCCAATAAGTGACTATGTGCATGTAACAAAGCATCTCTAATTACTGTCCTAAACGCGACCATCCTTAGACTAATGTATTATGGATTTCAAAAAACTATTCTGCTTCTTCCTTGATAATTTTCGTAGTGGCATTGCGTGCGAAAAAGTCGAATGCGTCAGATGTGGGCTTATTTCTTCTCCATGTTATTTTGTCAATCATTTTGCGAGTCTCATAGGAAACTTGTCTTCAGCAGGAAAAGTATGTATTACAACGCGAAACAGAAAGGTTAAAGAGTGTCGCCATGAAATGGAACGTTGTTATTTTAAAGGTGGTCACGTTTTGCCATTTGTGATTTGACTAGATGACTGACAGGGTGTGGCATCGTTTTATGTGAACGTTGCGAATGTTATGTTGATGTATGTGAAATCACAAACAGTCTGGCAATGGTAACCGGTCAATCCGCACTCTATGCATTTTAATTAATCACTCTTATCTCTTCATAAAGCTATAAGATTGGCTAAATAACTCACTATTCCCTGCAAATTCCTTATATGTTATGAAAATCTGTTTGACATCGTTGGTACTGAATCACAGGTGGTCCGTCCCACCTTAACAATACAACTGATTCATTCATCATGCCATCCACTTTACTGCTTCACGAGTTTTCCATCCTAAGTGGATTGGCAATTTGCAATCGTTTTATGGTGATACTAATTGCTATAATATAATCACATTAGTTATTTTGAGGTGTGCCTGTGTCTATGAAAAGATGAAAATTAGCTCTACTTTCCAAACACTGTAGTTTTTTTGCGTCTACTCCATTTTCTACTTTCAATATATTGTAATTTTGATAATCGAATGTCTATCGTTCTACTGAATCCATACATAGTTTTTATTTATTCATTTTTTCACACGACTCATCATATAACCCTGTGTGAATTTCGCCCCACCTAACATTTGATTCCTTACCCTCATTTACTGTTCCAGAAATCTTCGAACATTCAGCGTGTATTTTGACTACTACTTGAAGATTTCGTTTTTCTTATGATTTCGTAAAATACTGGCCAGATTGAATGCTGCTGCAATCTCGAAAATAATCGAGTTAGGGTGCTTCCACTTGGGTTCCATTAAGGTGTTGAAAGAGGGGTCGAACCAGTTCTATACTTTTTGATGGACTACATAATTTTGCTATTCTCACTATGTCTCAAGACTGTCGTAGGGAAATTGTGTATTGATTAAATAGTCCATTGGAAATGCAAATGTGGAAAGCACTGCAATGACCAGACATTTACTGTGATTAGTGTTAGACACATTTAAATGAAACTGGTAATGGGACATTCTACAACAGAAATTGTTTTGAAATTTGAAAATTTTTCATAAGAACCTAAGAGAATTGAGTGGTGAGCAAAAACACGTCCTCAGACGGGAGTCGAACCCGCGTTTCATTCTTACCTGGGACGCGTGCTACCACTACACCACCGAGGTCGTATTTTTGCTCACCACTTAATTCTCATAGGTTTGTATGAAACATTATAACATCGTGTAAAATAGTAGTGAAACACTAGATTTCACGAGTATTACGTATCAAATGGCTGTCAGCCCAATTTGGTTTATAAAGCAAAATCGCATATCCAAGCAAACTATTATAGGTTGGTGGCTGACAGCTATCATGGATATGTATAAGAATGAGTGGTGGCATGAATGTACCTCGGTGGTGTGATGCTAACATTTGTCCGAGATATGGATGAAACGCGGGTTCGACCACCGTCTAAGGTCGTATTTTTGCTCACCACTCAATTCTTTTCGGTTTGTATGAAACATCACAACACTGCTGAAAGAGGAAGTGAAACACTAGATTTCACGAGTATCTCAAAGATATCGCATTTACTATGGGCTAAGCATAGGTTTGTTGGAAAAGAATTCATTTGGCTGTCTTGATTACTCATCGAGAAATAAGACCACTTGCATTTCTATAGAGCATTCAAAACACCCATTACGCTAATTCATGGAAAATAGATTTTCCTCCACTCTGCGTGGATTCTTTGCTAGATCTCTGAGCAACAAAGCGGACGATATCAATGGAAAAAGGCTGGCGTATGGGAGCGCATGTCCAGTGGGTAGAGTTCACGAACAGTAGGACAGAGCCTTTCATTCACCAGAATGAAAGTGATCAAGCGCATTTGATTGATATTATTGTCGAATGATTGCGTTGCGATTAATACTAGTCCTTTAGTATAGTACAGTCCCTCATTGTTCTATAGAAGGCGAAATATCAACTTTACTTGTCAATAGAAAGTCAAGTTTTGTGTCGTAGTCGTCGTGTTGTCGTCATGAATCAACTACTGATCATCAGACTATTTTTATTTTCAGATCAAACTGGAAAAATACTCCGAAAAAGGTGCGTGACTTCACGTTATTTATGTTATTTCCAACACTCATGACATCATTGCGTTCTTCCTCTCTCTATCTCTTCCTCTCTCTCTCCCTCTCTCTATCTCTCTCTCTCTTTCTCTTTTTCCCTCTTTCTCTTTCCCTCTTTCTCTTTCTCTCTCTCTCTCTCTCTCTCTCAATTTGCTATAACAGACGCGTCCACGCAAAACGGAACGAGATGAAAGGACAACAAGGACAAACACGTTCTTTTCATAAGATCTGACTAAACAACTGGTTCCTTTATTTATATGCTCGACCAAATTTTACCATACTGCCTGACTATAGTAGGAATACCAACGCATTCAAGAAAAAAGAGGAATCTGTGAGAATTTCATCCAGAGAAACTTGGACAGCTTTTCAGCATTAAGCTTTCTAGCTGTAGAACTAGCTACGAAGAAAAGAAATAGTGAGATTTTTCTTTAAAAGGAGGCGTGATGAGAAGCATTGAACATCATCGAAAACTATTTTATGGCACTTAACTCAAAAATTAAGAGAACACAAGTCATCTCAGCGCTAGAAAAACAACTTTTAGAAGTCAGATGTTTCAACATGGATATAATCAGAGTCTGACGCAGTCATGTTCTCAAAGGATTATTTCTGACTTCTCCATCAGTACAAGTTTCGACTAAATAGTCGGAAGATTGGCTTGTAGCAAGACCATTTCGTCCTTACAAATGGCATGGTATTCAGCAACAACACATGAAAGTTAGCGAACTTGCCCCTTCTTTTGTTTTCTGGATAAAGCTAGGCTCTAAAATTTTGTAGAGCATCTCCATTACTGTTTGAATGTCTCAGTGCTCATAGTCTTTTGACGTACGCTTGCGATGCCATTCAATTTTCAGAAACTGATATGAAGTGGAATAGAACGATCATAAAACATTACTTTGTGTGAATGTGCAAGCCCTCAAAACGCTTGGACTGTGTCTCCTTATGTGAGAGGAACTAAGAAATTTCATCGCTCATCTTTATTCTTACAGCCTAGATTTCAGAAAAAGTTGCCTTTCCTCTAGCATGTAGCATGATTCATGAGCCTCTGCAAACTCCAATGTGTTTTCGTTTTCGTTCTTAAAAAACGAGCAGTGCTGCAGAATCATGCCTGATTATAGCAAGTATAGTGGCATTTCTGATCATATATGTATAGTTATGGTAGTTACAATCACTTAGTGGTAATATTCATTGCTAATCTAAAAAAACCTAATGATCGGTATTTTTAATGAGAGTGTATATATGAGACCAAAATGTGTATTCTTGTTAAAGAAGTTAAGTGCTACGAAAGGCGTATAAATTGTGGATTTAAGGTGTTTTATATCACAAAAAGGGGTGCCCTGGCTGAATGGTTAAGATACTCGTCAAGGAGAGCGTAGAGCCGAGCTACAGCCTCAACCCTCTTCTACAGTCAACACCAAAGCTCCATGGAACGTCATGGCTAGGCTGTTCTCAAGATTGCAAGGAGACTCGCTCAACCATCAGTATTCTACGACGTACAAGAAGAAGACGAAACAAGGAATTGAATATGCTGGAAGTATTTGGATCCACACAGTGAGAAAAAACACTGTGAAGGCGGATAAATAAAGTGTCTAGAATGTCCATATCATAAAAACCATGGCTTCAAAGACGGGAATAGCTGGTGAAGTTGATTAAATTGAGTTGTGTTATAGCTGGACGGTAAAATGAACTTCCAGTTACGCCAGACACGGGCCACTTGGAAACCTATTTGGAAGCAAAATATATTTGTTTCAAGAGATGGTTTAGGATTTACATTTGCTAATGGCGAGTGGAGAAGTATTCGTCTCATTACTGAAATCGTGCGTGTCATATGTTCTTAACATAATTGGACTCTTTAAGACATTCATACTGTATGGAATTTATGAACATTGCAGGTTCATTCACAAGCTGTCACTAACATCTGTTCACGATGTTTTCACAGAGAGGAGAAAAAGTCGACTAACTGTCTGGTCATTGTTAGATTCTGAACGTGTTGTGTTCATAGTATGCGTCGAATAAGGTTGAGGTGTCTGAATGTGATATATAGAACGAAAGGAAACCGCCACCTTTTTCTTTTGTAAACGATGAGCAAATGCAATACTTCAAATTACTCTTTATTATCTTGTTCCAAACTCAGACGAGAAGATACCTCCGTAATCACCCTTCATAAAAAATGAAGCGAGCGCTGCTAGCAGAAGGTATCTGAAAAAGTGGTCTGGAGCTTTTTGTATAAATTACAGATATTTCCTTTATTACATTGCATCGCCAATTGGTTCCGAATCGTTCTACGACCGTCTTTGTAAGGCAGACAATTGCGTAATTTTGCACTAATGCCAAAGACGGAGATTTCATAAGTTCGGGTACAATATACCACATCTCTTGCACGACATGTGATGAAGAATACATTGGCGCAATCGGGAAGAGTGCTTTAGATCCGCATCGAAGAACATCTAGACGGGAAATTGAGCAATTAAACAAGTAATCCTCAAGGAGCGCATAGGGTAGAAAAGCACATCGATGAAGACTTCGAGGTGGTACTAAGAATTCTGGGAGAAGAATTAAAAACGTCGGCGCAAAATACCCTCAAGGTATTTTAAATAAATCGCAAAAGTACAAGAATGAATAGAAGTGGAGAGTGTCTAAACATAAGAAATGATATGGAGCCTTAACTTAGATTCATTCTATAATATGTTGTCAGGATGTAAACTTGAAGTTCTTTCGTTCTATGGTCCACCATGTGTTATGTAGACGAGCTCCATTGAGTCTTGCATGGGCGAAGACTATGCGTGGGTGGATCAGATAAAATTACGAGAAAAGGCGCGAAGTCAAGCCTAACGGCGAGGTGCTTATCTTTGCAATCCACTTTTCAAAATGATAGCAAATAATCCGCTTATTATGAAGCGCGGATTTGCTCATGAAAGAGAAATACTGAGTCTCTGTTAATGTCGAAGTTAACAGCTAGTGATGGGAATTTTTTTCATAATCGCGCAGCCTGATAGCCAAATCCATCGCGAGGAAAACTTTATGTAAATGTTCAGTAGACGGAATATAATTTCTAGTACCGGCCTTCTTAACCCCGGCATAGACAAGGAGATAGGAGGTTGTTAACATCTTCAATGTCGGACGGGATTCGAAAATGCACTTCATCCTTTCCGGAGGCTCGCTAATTATAGCACTACCGACGCTCGTTTTGCCATGACTTTTTTTCTACATAATTGTATCGATCTGTAAGAAACCAAATATCAATGGTTTGGCCTAGCTAGCCGATATCGGCATTGAACTCAGTCACGATAACAGATATGGGATCTTCGTATAACCAGGTAATTTTTAAATTTGACCGCTTTTAGAAGTGGTGTAGTGTTGCATATATATATGCATATATATGCATATAGAGATACATATATATGCGTGTATATGCATATATATATGCATATATATATCCAATAATGGTCGAAGGAGAATGATGGCAGAACATAGAGTTGCTGATGCAATGATTAGCACGAGCCCCAGGAAGGATGAAATATGGGTTCAAATCCCGTCCAACTTCCAAAGTTCTGCTCATCACTCAACATTATTGGATATATATTCGTAACATCATACCACCGCTAAGAGCGGTTGAATAAGAAGAATTGTGGCTGCTAACACTGATATTTATTGGGTACAACAATAAAAAGGATAAAGGATAAAGCTCTCGGCGTTGATCAATCCCTGAGGGATGCGCCATGCATTCGACTTCAATTTTTAACTTCGTTTTGAGGTGATTGAATGCATATCTGGCCTTTACAATGACTCGCGGTGGCCTCCCGCTGAACCGAGTTAGTGCTGCTAATCCTCCCGGTCAAGTCTGAGACCTGTCTGGTGGACGTCAGAAGTGTAACGGATAGAGCACGCATTCCCGGAAAGGGTACAACAATACAGTGCAATAATAATATAATAGTTTTCGGTGGTTTCGTCTTCCCAAGAACCCCGAAAGGTCAAATTGTTCCGCAGCCCAATCAGTGAATACTTTCATAACGCTGACAGAACGACATGATAAACAGCAGTCTGATTTTATATTCAAATGCTCCTTTTCCAAAAACAATTCGTTTAGCTGTTTTCAAGCCTTTAAATTGAACAAGCCACACAAAGTTTTGCAATGGGTTGGAATGTACCTGGCTCATGTCAAGAAAAAGGATCAGGAAGTCAGACAGCCTAGTGGAAACCTCTGAAAACAGAATCTGTTTATTACGCCTTTCTGCTGAAATTATGAAAGTGTTTGACTGAATAGAATCAATTTAATATTTGGAGGCTCTGAAGATGGCGAAACCGCTACGTGTTGTTTTCAGCAATAATAGTATCGTTAACAATCACATATCTGCCTATCAAGGAAAAATTTTCAGTCTCAGTGCTTCTAAAGCAAAAAAGTAGATTCGAAGCCCATCCATACAATGACTTGATTTAATGCAAAGTTGACCCAAGCCATAACAAATGGGTGCCGTACTTATTTGGTTGGTAAGATATTTTTCGAAACTTTTTCGTTTTTAGGCACGTTATCCCGTTTTCTTTTTAGCAAACAAAAACAAAAAATGATTAATCAAAGCATTCTCCTTCAACTTCAATTACTTCTTCCCACTTTTCCGGCAATTTCAAGATTCAAAATCGACGGCGAGCATGCCAGTCGTCAACGGCGGGGACGTCTCAAATGCATTCAAAACAGTTTGTTGTTCAACTTCTTGTGGGCTGACTACTATTTGCTTGTGCGTCAAATCTCCATTTCCAGCCTTGAATTTATTGAACGATCAAAAACCGCAGTTCTCCCAACTTTTCTGTCACCCCAGGCCTCGCCAGTCCGACGGAAAGTCTAAGGAGCACTTGAACTCAAACATTACTCGTATAGCATCAACAATCGTTTTTGCACTCTGGCAGTTCCAATTTCAAACAAATGCATAAATGCCATATACCAAAATATTCGCAAAAGCTGCTCTAATTGACAGTAAGCACAAAAACTTAACTAGATGGAAATAATCAACAAAAATGAAAAAGTCTGGGAATTTCTTGCCAACCCAATATACTAAGCTCACTTTCAGAAATTTTCGACTGTTTCACTGCCATCATTTAATTATTGATATACATAATCCACAGAATCTTTAACTTGTGCACAATCTCAAAAATTTCTTCTCAAGACTTGTGTTGACCAACGACTAGATATCCTAGTGAGCACCATTACTTGGAAGCGGTTAAAATGGTTAAGAAGACTGTTCCATCCATACCGGGGACGATGATTCATGAATCATTCAATGATTCTTGAATCATCGCCCCCGGTATGACTTAAACGAGGGTTCAACTCCCGTCTGAAGCGTATTTTCGCTTACCACTCAATTGTCTTAGGTATGTATGAAACATCATGACACTGCGAAAAATGCTGTAAAAATACTAGAAACTTTAAGAAGATTGTGAAAATATTGGGACAAATATAGTAGGGATTTGTGACGATTTCCTCCGACTTTAAGTTTAGATTTCTCTGTTTAATTGTTTTTTCTTTAGAGGCTAAAATCTTATCGCACGCCCCCACACTGCTATGTTGTTATTGAATTAAGCAATGAAGACATTTCTGTTGCACAATTTGTGAAAGCGGAACTTCGGTTTTCAACGAATAAGCCTCCAAAAGAAAAAAAAACTCCGCCAAGAGTTCTCTCTCTTTTATTGATGAGTCGCGTCTTTGTTGAATTTTAGAAAGCCTCTGAAAAATGTGTGAAGACAAAATTGTTGTATATTGTCATAGTGCAAATATAGATATTAGAAACACGAACGGTTGTAGGAGCTGAAGAACATTTGTAACTGTAAATTATGAAAAGTTTGTAATGTTTATATAATATTATTTGAATCGTCAGCATTATGAATACTGTGTTTATTTCATTTTCGTTGGATGTAAATCACCGTTTGCGTGCTCGAAAAGGTGAGCTGGTGAAGGGAATGATAAGAGCCAGCTTTCACATATGCTTGAGTAGAATTACGACGAGTGGTCCTCCCAGACTCATTAATTAATGAACACTATACTGTTGCAGTGATATTCCTTTCATTATTTATTTCATTATGCACCTTACATAGGGGATCGTGTGCAGATTCGATTTAGCATGTCTATAATTTTTTACGCCTTTAATTTCTATGAAAATATTGAATTCTGGTCAAAGTTTCAATTGAAATCTCTGGCGGAGCCATTTTAGTGCCTTTCTGAGTCTGTCGTAGTACATTGTGGATGGAATTTAGAGTGTTTTCTTTGAGACTGTCAAAGAATTTTTCCATAACGGCAGAGTTTCGTGTGACTAGTTCTTTTTCCTTGCGCTGTTGATAAAAAGTAAAAAGGTCAAGACTTAGCAGTCGATAATACATTTTTCATTCGTGTCGAGTCTAATTTCAAGTCGGCATCTGAATATTTATGACTTAGTTGAACGCGTTTCTTCCTTACTGAGAAAACATCTTTTCTATCGTTTTCGAGGCATTTCTCTCAAACGTCTTGAAAGCATAAAGAATAGATCGCTTTAGTGAAGAACGCGATAGGCTTCGATATATTAGCATTACACGACTTCTGAATAGGCCGTTGTTGTGATTCATTACACAGAGTTCAATACCAATGTATCTTGGTCTGCTCAACAATTGTTCCTCTTCTCCGACATGTCCTTTCGGCTTTACAAAATTTCATTGCCTGATTTCTTGAATTCGAAAAATAAGCGTAATGTCGACTTCACGTCTTATTGCACAAAAAGATTTAGTGGCCTGCATGGAAAAGCTGCCACAAAGCCACATCTGTCGCTATACATTCTTGTATCTATCTTTTTTTTTGTATCCCGTCATCAGGTTTGGGGTGCAATATATTACTCTGAACATTACTAGATAATAATTAGTGAAATTTTTGAAATTCCCGACCCTTTTTCATGTCCATCATGAATTGGTAACTACATTTGACAATTTCTTTATCGAAGTTTCTAGCGAAAACTGAAATGAACTTGTTACATGCTTATCGAGTAACCACGCTGAACTTAACAGTTAAGGAAACCAAGTTGAATGAAGTGAAGTTGAAGAAAGCGTTAATCTTTTTGAAATCCTTCTAAAAATTTTGAAGATGAGGGATACGTTCCTTTAGTTTTTAGCGACCTTCTGGGATCTTCCTTAGCTATTAGCGCGGACATACTAGTTAGATATAGACATTGTTGAGTAGGAGTACACTATTTTCATTACCTACGGCTGTATACGTTTGAGGTGTTTTGCAACACACACGTAATCAATTGGTTCGATCCTACGTCTTAGGCTCACAAAGCTTTTCATCTCTTTTGTGGCCGATAAATTGTTAGCAGAGTTGTCTAGGATTATAGCAGCCCTAATGCTTGACACATCAATAGACCATCGCAAGATATTGTATAGGTCATATATGCATTCAGACAAATCTAATGATACTTAATGTACTCGCATGCATGACGCATTCTCTAGGGATTCATTAGGGCGAGAAGCCTCACTTTTTTTTGAAACTCGCCATTGTAGTCTTATAAACGATGCTTCCCGCCACGCCTCTAGACAAGAGCATTTTTCATAATTTTACTCTTCTCTAAGTTGTAATTGGGTGTTTCAAATGGGTTTAAAATTTGTCATTAGTGTTTAGAAGGACAATTTCAAGAAACAGGTGGGTATAGATGATGTTTTGTTGAGCTTCTTGTTTTGTCTGATATTCTGAGATGATTGCTGTGCTACGAACTCACGATATTATGTCGGTTCGCAAATCCAATCATATGGTGTATGATATATATTTATAATTCAGTGCATTTATTACACTTCGATACCAGAATCGCCCTGTTGTCATCAAGTTAGATACTGCCCATTTATCGACTTCACACATGTCACAGCAGTTTGTAATCTAATAGCACATTCCCAATCAGATTTACGTAATGCCAGTCTACCCATGCAAGGCAAGTAACAGAGAGACTGGAGATCCTTTATGGAAAATAAGGCAAGAGAGGTCCCTGCTGAAGGCAACCGTTTTTGCTTCGTAAGAGACCATCTTTCCACACTCCAACTGCAAAATAACACCGCCTTTTTTCAGCCCTGGTGCAAATGAGACTTTTCTTATCTCTCATAGCTATCAATTTTATCATTCAACGGCATTTCTGCGTTGAATGCAACTTTTCCAAAAAGATATTTTTGATTTTAAAAGCCTCAGCGGACAATTCTGGAGAGGTCTGAACGCACTATCACCATCTTGTTGCGTCACTACGCCGCGATTGTGACTAATGATATTGTCATGCTGCTCTGGTGTTCATCACCGTCTTTTTCCACAAACATAGCAATGCCACTCTTCAATCTACTCTAGCAAGAAAAACACTTTAACGATTCGCCGATCATTATCGTCGCTCAGCGTGGTATAGTTTTTTGTAAAACTGATAACAAAGTGCATTAAACGCTAGGAGAACGGGAAATGGTATTCAGTGTATATCTTCTTTAGGCAGCTTATGCATCTCGTGATTTCAATCTACAGTTGGATCATACAGAATGTTTCCGAGAGTAAAATAGTCGGTTTGATTTTTTCTTGAAGACACGATTGCTCTCGTTATGAAGAAATGAAAATAAATTCTGAAGTTGATATAATGAGCCCTTATTTGGCTGGAATCTAATTATTGCTGCAGCGGAAATCTTGCTTGAGTGCAACCGCTGCTCGGAGACTTTTGTCGAAGATGAAACCCATTTCTGCTGAAAATAAAAAGCTAATAATGTGAATCGTCAAAAACTTTGCTCTATCTTTCGTAAGAGCTTGTTCAAATAGTGACTTCTTCAACCTGGATTGACATTAAATGAATAATTCATGACGAATATCTGGAAATGAGTATAGAACATATCATAGACAACGAACTTTTTACTGCTAATAGAGATCAGATCCTCTTACTACGTACGTTTGCATTTGTGGTGGTTACGTAGCGGACTTTCTTGGAGTAGGTAGTGATGGATTTACGAACTACAAAAGGCTATAGGAAAATTGAGAAAGATAACATGGCTTTGTACTTGATCGTATAAAATGCAGATTACAGCTTATAAACTCGAAATTATCGTTGATAAGCCTAGGAATAAGAAATGTCACTTAAATGATATGACACGTCAATCGACTTCGTCATAAACTCAAGGAATTTCGGTGGAATTTAGGGAAGAGATTTTTGAAAGACATAAAAAACCTAGAGTACAAACATGTGTTAGTAAACCTGATAAGAAGCTATCGCATTTTCCTAAAGAACTCGGCGAAGAAAAAGCGAAGGAACAGTCAATAAGCGTCGTCTTCACAATCACAGTTATTTTCGGTGAGTACAATGAGGAACTCGTGAAACGTTTCAGTAATGTTGAGCTCACTCAATTCTATGTGAATTTCCGTCATATGCGTTTCTGTCAGCTTACAGTGCTCTTCAATAAAGTAGTTCTACTTTAAAAAGATAGTGAGTTTTTTTTTATCAACATAGCGGAGCGGAGATTACCATTAAATAGAAGAGTGTTAAAAGATCTGAGCTGCTACGAAGGCCATAAATACATAGGTTCCACAAGAATTTCTTAGTTACTGTATAGGTATTATGGAAAAGTGTTCCTAATTCGGGTGATCATTAACAGTTTCTGTACAGCCGAGTTTCAAATCGCTCCCATTCAAATAGGAAAACCTTGTGATTCGTTTTATTCCAATACTCCATGACTTTTCTGTATAGTCCTATGTTTTTCGTGCATATATAACTTTTCTGTACAAGAAAAACTTTGAGTGGAAAACGTGCTCATGTTTTCTCCCTTGCAGCGTCTTATGATAACTTTTCAAAAACGAATTACAGGATCAAAATTTCCAAGATTTGTGCCAGCGGATGGCGGTAAGAGTTTGCAAACCAAGTGTGAAACATAATTTTATTATCGCTGCTACGGCCTAATGAAAAGACTTTCTTGAAAGTCAAGCATATTGCTGAAATTGTGAAGATTTAAGCTTTTGAATCGTTATTAATTGTCTAAGAGAAAAGTTTTGTCTGGCGAGAAAGGTCTTCAAACAATCGTCTACATCAGGTGGTACACGCCGTTCCTTAGGGGTTTATGAGTGCAATGTGATTATGAATAATTTCGCAAAACAACAATATCTGTAAGAAGAATGTCGTTTTATATGCGCCATGGTTCATTTGTGTCTCAGATGTATTACTTCATATATTCGGTGGTAATAGCTTAGAAGTTACTTAAAAATATGAGTATATTGTCAATATGTAGCCATCACGGCATCCCTCATTCATAAAAACCACTGAAAATGAGTGAAATCGGTTCCGATCAACGTTGCAGCGCTTGTTAGATATGACATAAGCATGGAGATTTGATTAATGACGCTTCCGAAATGACAGATTTCACTCACTTCAACAATCCATTGTCATTGAATGTGTTGCAAATATTTTGAAAACGACAACAAGATTGATGAAGATGTAGGTTCTTACGGTCGATAAGAACTCCATCTTTCGACACAACAAATAACGATTGATTGAGTGATCACAAGTAGTACCTTAGAGAACGCACAATTTTCTCAGAGTCCTAGATTAACATACTCACACACTCAATGCTTCACGTTCATACATGGCAAGCTGTTTTAACAGCTTCTATGAGCTTTGCAGCGCTGAAGTAGCAATTTTTGTTCTGTTCAGATCTCTGCATCAGAAATATTTATATTCATTGAAAAATGCCTTTATTGGAATAACGCGATTATACACAAATCCACAAAACCGGCTACGAAACGGCGAACTTCTCTCTCAAATTTTCGCTCCACCATCAATGATTTTCGTCGATGTGTGAATTTTTAATCAATGATTGAAAAAATACCGACGTTCCCGTTGAAATGTTCCCCACCATTGCTGTTATACATTTGTAAATTCGATGAGCCGTTAAATTTCTGGTGTTACAGTAGGATACTTGTTTTTCTTTCCACAGCGTAGAAAACCTGCTGGGCGGTTTTAAAGTGAAGAAAATACGGAATGCTTGGTCGAGCAGATGGAAACTATTCCCAGTTTTGCACATGAAATCCTACTTTTTACGCTAAGATTTCCTTGATCGGGATAAATCAGTACATGGGCTTCACGCTTTGCTTCTACTTCGGATAGATTTGTCACTTTGAGACCACTCAAATATTGCGATATATCTCGTCAAAGCCATTTTTATTTTGCCATGATCGATTCGCTTCCCATCATATCTTCATCTCAAACTGACAACCATGCGACTTCACGTTCTCGCCGAATATTCCATAGTGGTGACTGCTATATTCGTTTGACGAAGTGCCGATTTACATGACGATGATACGTGAATCACAGCATGTACGCCTTCAAGACACAAGAGATAACACTCCAGTCGCTTCTTCGAAAAGTCTGTTCAATTTCCCAAGGAGATGCGCATCTGTAGGAATAGTGGTGACCACTAAACACTACTAAAACGTGTTAATTGGATAAGCTGTTCAATGTCGATTGCGATAGAATGTTGTTGTTCTTTGATATCACCAATTTTCCTCTAGTGAGACGAGTGCTCCGCCCCTTCGTCTCTTCAAAAGTGCGAGCAGAGACGTCGCTGCGGAATACTCTTCTCATCTATTTTTTCCTTCAAATTCGGAGATTTTTCCACTTGAATCCTTATCAGGAATATTTCAATAAAGTCACTTTCTGTACTGTTCTACCTATTATGGCTATGATCGCTGAATCCTTTCAATCTGACTTCATTTGCCAGCGATACGTACTAGATGACAATCGTAAGTTAAATTTTGAGTCATCAATCACTTTTCTTACTGTGATCACCCTTTCATTACGGTCGTCAGTGAAAGCACAACGATCTCTTATCTGATACATCATGTATTCTAAAGGCAAGCGTTTTGTACATACATCAAAGCTTATTTTTTCTCTATTATTATCTCTAGTTTGTTTTCCGGAATTATTGAGGCATAAGAGTCTTTGTTGAATTTGCTTCAGCTTATTATAATTTATTCACTTCCCTTCGTTAAAGCTTGGCTGTTGTTATAATTATGCATTCTGTGTGAGTAGAGAAGGAAACCCTGCACATTTTTGAGTTTGATTTTGTGGTTCATAGCTGCTCCTTTTTTCAAATTATCATGGCAGACTTGATCTTTCTTTTCTTATTTCCAACTGATATAATTCAAAAGGTTTCAAAGGGAAACATGACAGTAAACCACAATGAGAAACTTTGGAAACTATATTTGGAATATTTTTCCAAATCGCATAAACTATTTATTATGTTGTCGCAGCAGCACTCTTGACTAATGATTGAAACTTGTTTAAAATTTTTCTTCCTTTTTTTCGCAGCACATCAAATGTCTTACTGTATCTTCCAAGATAGACCTATGGTTAGATTGCATGTGATGTCAATGTCTGCATGAATAATATCCATTAAAAAAGCTCATTTACATCAATAGCGAGCAGAATGAACGAACATTCATGTTTGTGAAGGAAGAGAAGTGCTACTGTAGAAATGACGATCGGATATTCCAACTGACTAGTTAAGGTTATAATAAAGTAAAGTTCATATCTTGTGTGAGGAAAACTGTAGTTATTTGAGCTTCTCAAATTCTCTCCAAAGTTGCCTTGAAATCTCTGTATAAATCTTAACGGGCAAGTCAAATCACTGAAACTTTTAATTGTTTCCTTTTTGGAATATTGAATCTTGGAACAAAGAGCGTATCCTGCAACGCAACCGTAGGTTCTTAACGCACTCGTTTCAGTTTTGGCTAAAAATGACATTTTGCACTAATACGTGTGGATAGTGACTGACGTATAATTGATTCAGTCATTTGATAGAGCGAAAGAAATTAATGCTACATAAATTGTGTCGTCTAGTCAAGCTGTTTTGAGGACTTCTTATTGATGAGATTTTTCCATCTTCTCTCTCTAGGAAACCTCTGTGATATGCCTTGTTTCATTCTTAGAAATAACTTAGTTTGTTTCAAATATTAATGGATGCTTGGTGGTGCTGTGCTGGGGCACAACAGTCTGTGCTGGAATCGATGAGGTGTTAATATGAAGCAAATCTGATTGAGACGCTTACAGAGTAGTTATTTCCTGCCGGATTACGAAAAAAAAATCAACTTCCGAATCACTCCGACACTTTCCAACGTGTTTGGTAATAAATGATTTATCAATTTCAAAAACCCCCTATAGCTATCGAAATAAGGAGCAGTGTTCTTTTTCAAATCAAAACTCGCACGAGACCGGTTTTAGTTTATCATTAATAGAACTGTTCTGTTTGCGATTATCGGTTTCTGTCTCAGTTGAAAACTCATTTTTTCTAATTCGTTAATTTTTGCCTTCACTGGATTGTCGCTTATTTTTTTCTGTACACTGAATAGTGCGTTAAATTAGAGTTGACCCTGATGAACATTTTTTGTGTTTAGAGACACCAGATGTTCCCAAACACGAGATTCAGAAGTTCACTGTTAATTTCGAATATTTCATGTTAAACACATACAGAACGACGTTTCGTTTACCATAGCTTCCATACTCTTTACATTCTTTAGAATAAGTTAATACTTTTGAACAAGGTAGTATACGCTGCATTTTGATGGATCTCTTTTCTCATATCTGAAATGTCCACTCTATTCGTAACGAGGATAATTACCATGCTTATAAGTGATATATATATATATACATATATATATATATATGATTAGTTAGCCAAAAATAGGGTATGCACTTTTGCTGAGCGGCAGCTTAATTCTGATAAATTCCTGTGTTCTTTTCATGGAAAATAAATAATTTGCACTTTCTATTTGCACGAAAATATTATCGCTTATAATTCTGGCTTGTAATTAATGTATGAAAAGCGCGTATTGCACGTCAGTCCTCACAGAGCCTTATGATTAGTTGGGCCTTTGCTAGCGGTATGTAACTAAGTGATTGATAAGCATATCGGAGGTAGGTCAATGTCCACCCCAGCAGGTGTCGCGCGTCCACTTTGGAAGAGCCCTATGAATCTTTTATATGCATACCTATTGTCACAAGTCATAATTCAGGCAACCACCCACTCAAACATGACTGTCGAGCATTTAACACTAAAAGTGTTATATGCAACATTTGTAGCATGAAATCAAGTCACATCTAAGTACTTACACTTCTATCTATGCCACAACGCACTGCTGAAAACGCAAAAGTTCCCATGAAAATACTAATTAGCTAGCTGCACGTTTCACTTTAGCATAGAGCTACTGAGCAATCCAACTCCGTTGCCCAGCTCTATTCCAATGTCCCTGGGGACGAGGTAACGATTGCTATGTCAGTGCAAAATCAAAATTAGCCCAAGCACTAATATTATCGAAGGATAAAAGATAAAGCTCTTGGCGTTGATTATCAACTGAGCGATACGCCATGTATTCGTCTTCAATTTTTTCCAGAACTTTGCTGAGGTATTGAAAGCATATCTGATCATTACGATGATTCGTGTTGGCCTCTGTATCGAGTCAGTGCTGCTTATCCTCCCAGATGAGTCTGGACCATGTGGTATCAGTTCATTGACCCCGATGAGATGGATGGCCTTCTGAGCCATGAGCGCGAGATCGAACCAGCGACCATGTGTGCGACGTAGATGGCCTCTATCCACTACGCCACATTCGCTCTTATTTTTATCATTATACTGAGGCATTTCCACGACGCAGTTGCACTGCTAATGGTCCCTCAATCAACTTGAAAAATACTCTTGAACTATATAAATTTGTTCGCTGAAGACAAATTGTAACACTTCTAATGCTTTTTTCAGAGCTCTCTGAGACATTCGACCTTCTCGATATCGATAAAGATGGTTGTTTATCGCGCAACGAAATTGCAGCGCTTTTTCGTAGCATGAAGATGGAACCAACGCGTGTAGAACTGGATCTGATTTTCAAGGAAATGGATGCTGACAGTACGATGGGCTTTTATTTCCTCTTATAATTTTTCTATCGTACAATGACTGAAGTGAAAAAAGTGCAATATCATGCCCCTATTTCGAATGTTTATCAAGACCACGACAAATTTCAATGATTTCTTATTTATTCTCTGGGCCAACATGTCATGTAGTCTGTTAATGCGCTCTTGTACAGCGCGATGCACATGTTTCGACCTTACAGTCTCTTCAGTCGTGCAGAACCTCGTCTCCTTTAATCCTTAGCCAATCCAGACGAAAGCAATAGAGTGTCGAAAATTGCCGATCTTGTGATTTTTCACTTGACGGCAGTGCAGTGTAAATCGTTCGTCGTCACGTACCCCTTTATATAGAGAATAGGGCTCCTGAAAGAATTGACTAAAAGCTGAAAGATGACGGGTTCTGTTCGACTGACGAGACTGCAACGTTGGAACACGTGTATTGAGCTGTACAAGAGCCCAATAACAGACCACATGACATGTTGACTCAGATAATAATTATGAAGGAATAGTGTATGCGTTTGTACTCAAACAGAACTGGATAAATGGGAAAAAATATAGCCAAGATATACTAACTTCGACGCTGATTCGTGCTAAACTGTAAAATTTTTGCCTTGCTAATACTGTGTCATAGAGATACGTCTTACAGAATATCATACAAGCTAGAAATATAGGTAAAACAACGCGAGTCAGTTATATCTATTGCAAGATAGTTGAAGATAAGCGATGTGACATAGTGTACTCATTGTATATACAGTCTATTGTGTTTTCTTCTCAGAAATAGAGTATTTTATAAATATCAATCTTCTTTCAGAACATCACTAATGATGAAAACTGCATTGTACTAAGTGTGACAAAGAACACACGTAAAATAACTATATTGAAATTGCTCTCTGTTCACATGCAAACAGTGATACTGATGACATGATGTGATGGATAAGAATGGCTAGATCATTGCCTAAAACAGCCTTTGTTGCCAAATTTCACTCCATACAAAGTTTTCAGAGTGATGTGCATCGTGCGATGTCACATCTTTTGTACACGACATTGGTTAACATATTGCGAACCGTGTTAGAGGAACGTTTTATCAAAAAGCGATACCTAGATGCGCCGAAACTAGTTTTTCTTCATACTTAAGACCGGTGGGATCAATGGGTTTTCAGAATGATCGTTCCATTGTCATTTTTAGAGAGGAAGAAGGGAGGGAAGAAAATTTGCACCAGTAAATAGCAAGTGACTGACGCATCTAAAGGACTGTTCAATCGGATGTGGACACTATAATGCCCGTACGGTCCCGGAATGTGTTGTGCTTTGAGCCATATTCAATCGGATGTGGACACTATAATGCCCGTACGGTCCGGAATGTGCTGCGCTTTGAGCCATAAAGGTTCGAAGAAGGGTATTCTGAGTGTCTCTCACAGAAAGCGATAGCGATGATATGCGTTCATTATACATCCAGCATCTAGCTCGATATAGAATTGTGCTTTACCAATTATAATATGCACTTGCGAAAAATTGAACTCTGATCGATATTAAGGATCGAAGATATTATCGCAAATTTTGGCAACGTTTTGCAAGATAAATTTGTAAGCATAAAGCCTTCCTTTTCTCATTCAGAAACTGGTAAAATTGGAAAAGAGGAGTTTGTTCGATATATGCGTTGTCCACCTATTCATCGTACAACGCTTAAGGAATTGGAAAAGTATTTCCGCAGTTTTGATGCTGACGGTGACGGCGCGATTACTGAAGGTCTGTTATTTTACTCATGAAGTATCCTATTTTGAACGAAAAATTTCAGGAAATCCTGGGGCCGTTAGCATGAGTACTTGCCTTGAAGGTCCTAAAGATGCTTCATGAGCATGCGACTCTTTTAAACGTCGCAATCGATTGAAATAATATTTTGCCTGTTAAATGAGCCTATCAATGTATAAAATCGATGATTCCGTCAATCTAAGCTTGTGTGAAACAAATTTTCTAACCATATAGGCTTTGGTTTATGCTCGAGATGGAATTAAACCCATGAGTACATGCATATAATATGGTACATCTAACAAGTGCGCCACCCTTGCACCGCATTCACACGAAATACTATTAAAAGTGCACTATCCAATCTGTACAATGGGGGTAAACGGATAATTAGTTTTAGATGCATCTATTAATTACCGACGCTTGCATATTTCATTGACGAGTAAATTTCAACCGATTACAGGAGAAATGGCCCGAGTTCTTCGTGAAACAACCGATCTCAATGATGCAAATGCCATTCATGAAATGTTTGTAGCCACCGATACAGACTGCGATGGTCGGATCACTTTTGTGGAGTTTGTAAGAATGATGCAGGAGTAAAAAATCTGACAAGAACGATGTTGCTCTTTTAGGACGACATCGATAATGGGGTTTTCATAGCTTTTTCCTCGTTTATATTATGTCTTTGTGATGCAGATTACAATTTCGTTCTTAGTGGAAATTTCAGGCGCATAGTGTTTTCTCTGCTGTTGAATCATTTGTAGAAACGGTATTACATATGCTAGTTATGTCAGGATTCGTCTCATTAACATACTATAATTTTATCACAAAAATGGCGCTTATGCACTGAATTACTCCGAAATGAGGAGTGACTGTGAATCGATTTATGTTCCGTGTTCGCTGTCAACACCGCTAATCAGAAATACATGATTTTCGACTCTTGTCAGGTAGTTTTTGTCAAAAATTCTGCCAAGTGCAGTCGCTGTGTTCTTCATATTATGGCTTCGTCCATTCCTGCACATGTAACATTTATTTGTAATAATGAAAGTAAATCAGTTATTATATGATTGCTTTTGCAGAAATTTATCAACGACATGGTAAAATAAAGTTTAAGGCCACAAAGAAAATCGATGGTGGCCACAATGGTGTACATGGAACATGCACTAAATGATCGAATAGATTGCAATTCTATATCTTCGTCAGCTTAACAGAAGTCGCTGAAGTAGTTATAGAGATTTTTAAACAAAAAACATAGTTGTTCTAAAAAATAAAGAACTAAGAGTCCACGATTCTGTGACCGCATGAGTTCCGAGTGATAAGATGAACGATACGTAGTTTTCGGTTCATTTAATATTTTCTTTGATTAAGCTCTTATAACAAGCGTGTCTGATAGCGTATTTCAATCAAGTAATGAAATACACCCCGTTCCAATAGATATTTAGTTACTCATAAGTTCGTACAAGTGAGGATTTTGAGGAAGCTTACTTTACCTCACCCATCTGACGACTCAGAGAAAACAAAAATTCTTCTCAGATTAGCCCTTGTAAAAGAGAAACTTATTATGGTTAGACTTTCCGGCCGTAACGAGAATGTGTTTCGATATATCAAAATGAAAGTATCTGAAACTGTATGCTGATTTTCCAGGAAACTCACCTGAATTGAGGATGAGCTTTCCTTTGCACGTTTGCGCGGTCAACCAGCAATTTTCACCATGCAGATTAAGAAGACTATAAATCTTGAAAGATGTCGTATTGGTACGTCAATGGCTCCTTGGTCGGCAACTGAATATTTCAAAAAATTGATGTGATTAAGAGAATAGTTGTGTAACATTTAGAAAGGACTTCATTGAAATCGCACAATGCTCACTAGTGGAGTAAATTCCTAACGAGTAATCATTACTTCCGTCCCTTTTAAATTATGGCTACTTCAAAGCTCCACAGGCTCCATCCACAGGCTCCAAAAACTTTTAAATGGCTTTCAATAACGAAAAGTTTGATGGGCAATATTTCCGAGCAGCTGAGAAAAATCTCATGAAATTAGCGATGACGTTATTGACGAATGCCTAAGTGTGAATTCCAAATCCCGCATGGAAAGATTTCCTTATAATCATATTTACGGCCGATCCTATCAAATATGCAGTTGTTTTTCTCTCAAAAATCGTGCATGACAGATGTTGTGGCCAAAGGAGAAACTGATACAAATGGCACTACTTGATGAGGGCGATGATTTCGATATAGCAATCTACATAGGATATCGATGAAAACCAGAATGTTAATTTATTGAGGATCCGTCGTGGAAAACATGCATCAAAAGAATTTTGAGGCCGCCATATTCCCGAAACTTGAGTACATGGTGTGATGTTAACCAGAATAAAGTCATTCAGATTACTGAATAGTCAATTGAATGGTTGTAGATGCTAAAGTAGTTCTGTAAACTATTAATAATAGTAGACCAGGGTTCCACTCTCTAAATTGTAGACAACTAAAGCATTCTCGATATCAACATTAGAACATAAAGCACAAACATAAACGTAGTCATAGCATAAAAATTAACGACTCAAGAAATTATGCGTCTATTAGCAGTGGCGTTCTCCCATCAAGTCAAAACGAATGAGGCTGTTTTTCCCACAACTGACGGCCATTACAAAATTGTTGCTGTAAGAAAAAGAGCAGAGGACACGGCAGCATTACGGAAACAAACTTTCTCCATCGCTGTAGTGGTAAATAATTTCCGCAGAGTTTTTCTTCCAAATTTTGATATGTTACAAATATAGATCTTCAAAATGGTGGCAATATAACTCTAATTGTTAGAATTTCCAATGATAGCGTGACACTTATTAATAAAAAAACCTCAATCGGTTGTCTACTTGTGTATCAAAACAATGAACTGGAAGGAATGCATATTATGGGATTTCGGAAATCATTATATCACCTTGATACATAACGACAATATGCATTTTCTAGATGAAGGTCCTTGTGTTTTGGTGATTTTTCCTCCCATTATTAACATTTGAGATAGACATGATATAATTTTGATTTTGGAGAAGATCCCTGTCTTCGCGGAGCCGATTTTGTACAAGACATACTTCATATAACTCAATGAAAGCTAATTATTCTAAAATTAACACGAATACCTCTGTCACTCGTCTGGTTTTTCTTAAATTCTAGACGTATTGAAAACAAGTGAATCCATCCAGAGTAGTCTACACGTATCTTAGGTAAACTCAGTATTTACTAGATTAAAGTGCAGCTAGCTGCTAATTACTCTGAAAAAGACAGATGCAATGATCGAAATTCATATTGCGCAGCAGTTAGAAGTTTCTTGTAGTTGACACGTAATCACTGGCTGAATCCTCGTTCACCAGTAGTTGAAGCACTCTATAAAAATCGGGTACTTGGTAGCAGGTTTTTCTCAAACAATAGAAAGCACCATTTGGTACAAGAGAGCTTTCACAATTAGATGTGCTTTTTTACAATTTTTTTTCCGAGTTATGAGTACGACTCTACTCTTTCAGTCGTTTAAGATGTCTAGAACGTTTTTCAATGCAAAATGCTTCTTACTGAAAGAAGTTAGCAGAAGTAGAAATACTGTTTGTTAATTGTTTAGCTGATCTGAGTTTTATTTCTAGGATTCATCTTACACTCACCGTTGCCACATTTTTTATGCGAACTCCAGCATTTCTTGTAGATTAGCAGGTAAGGCCATTCATCCTCCACATAGGTCACTAAACATTTCGTGTGTTGTTTCGTCTGTTTGCTTGAAGATTACGTCTTCTTTAAAATGTTGCACAATGATGATTGAATCGATTCTCCATGCGATTTTGTGAGAATTAAGAGATAAAGCCATGTGCAACAAAAAAGCGCCAACAAAGCAGGAGAACCTTACTTGTTGTTGGACTACTTCACAAGGTCTTAATCCAAGCTCCAATAAAAAATCGAAAATAAATGACATCTAAGCCTCAAAAAATTAGGATTTCGTCTTCATAAGCCGTCCATTTCTAGCAATTCATTGACGATTTCAATGGTTTTGAGTAATTGACTTAGCTATATACTAGGGTTTGCTTAATATTTTATTTGCTTAGTTTGGTAGAAAAAATAATATTTTCCGGCAGGTAACTGTAGATAAATTGGGCATTATTTAGCCCATATTAAAGTTTTTACAGACACGACCAGTTCAAGTGTTGATAAGTTGTCAAAAGAAAAAGGAAAGGCTCCGACGTTGACAAATCTGTAGGATATAAACCAATCATTGGACTCCATTAACCCCTGAGGGGAGGCTATAAAAATCGATACGCACAGAGCGAATTGCACCGCGATGAGCGTTTACCGTTGTTTAATTAAGGTTTTTTTTACAATTTTCAAACAATTTTTGGGATTATTGTGCTATTTGGGTACAGTAGGATTTTCTGCACTCGTTAATGCGCTTTTGTTCTAAGAATATGTATCTTATTTAAAGGAAAATGCTGGTTTACTACGCAATCATACTGAATTTGGCATTCAATCAATTGTATTGTATTGCATAAAGAATATCCTAATCAAAACCTTTAGTTTTGATCGCTCTAGTTAGATACGAGACCCAAGAGTCATCATAGTGGATAAAAATTGGAAAACAATAGTAATTTATCAAGAACGATGATACATGCTGGGTGCGAAACCAATTCATCGACAACTCTATATCTAAACTTATATCAGTCATTGTTTATTTCCAATTATTTAGAGTTGACGTGCATGAGAGCAACTCGAAAACTTATGAGTAATGGAAGAATACCGAGCGTGGAGGGATAGTCGTGTTTTAGTTTATTTCATGCTTGGCACTTGGGCATTTTTCGCCGCACGGATCTTTTTTCCCATATTTTCAGTAGCCAGTGGATAGGGTAAGTACCGGAGACTTCAATGGCAGGCCTGTTCTACAAAGAAAACTTCTGAATCCTTTGTACTTGCTAAAAGGTAATTGAGTTGCGCACTCGGCGCGCACTCTTTGCTCCGGTATGTGGATGGGATTTGCAACATTGGCACCAAGTCATCGCGCTTTTTGCAACATATCAATTATCTGCGAATCACAGTATTCTTATGGCTGCTACAGTACAATAAAAAGCTTTTTTGAAAAACACAGTCACCATTATTTCGAATGTTTTATTAAGACCAGTTCAAATTTTAATACATCTCATAATTATTATCTGAGCCCACGTGTCACGTGGCTTGGTAAGGGCTCTTCTACGGTTCGATACATACACAGTTACCATTTATATTACTCGGATTTGAGCTATCGAACGATCTCTAGGAATCTACCGAAAGAGCCCTGTTTTGCGAGAAATGCTTGAGTGTGGAATGTAATTTTATTTTCATTGTAAATTGGCAATAAAAAATCCACTCTGAAAACAAAAAATTTCACAACTGGCGAGGTTCCAGCTATAAAATTAATACTGAACCTTTTAAATATTTGAAGGCAAGCTTTTTCAAGAGGTTGAATCAGAGTTCGGACACCTAAAGTGATCCAGATTTGCAGAATTCAATATTTCTTCGGATGCTACAGCACAAATAAAGATCGTTTCAAAAATGATGTAAGCCATTACAATTGTTGGAATGTATGCTATAGACTAATTACCAAAAATATAAGAAAAACATATCACCCGGTTGAAAATGTCTAAAGGTGAAACACATCTTATTCAATGTAATCTGAGAATGCTTAAAGCCTTACCCACGTTGTTACATCCGAGCCATACACGTGTTTCGGAGGTATCAACCTCTTCAATTGTGGTCCACGTCCCACACTGAGCTCTATTCTGTGGCAGAGAGGTGAGACGTATGTGGTGGTAGCACAACGTACAGTGACATTGCGTCATCACCATCTTCAGTAGATGGATTGCGGCTGAGTCATATAAATTGATGCATGTCATTGATTGTTTTTTAACCTCACCATAAACATTAACTATAGTCTTTCAGAATCTTTATAACCTTACCGAAATTGTACGTCAGAGCCACAAGCGTATTTCGGAGGTATCGCTTTCCAAAGTAGAGCTCAGTGTGGGCGTGGAACACTGATGAAGAGGGTGATACCTACAAACACGTTTATAGCTCTGACGTAACAACCTCGATAAGGCTTTAGACATTCTTAGAGACTATCAAATGTTAATAGCAAGGCATAATTTTATTTTTGTTGTTAATTCATAATGAATAGCGGTTTCCACCAAAAAGGATCTCAATAAAATCTTCGAGATTCAAATTATCGATTGATTACTAGAGCGTTAGAAAAATCAAAGAACACACTTTTCCCAAGCGGCTGAAGCCGGTTGGAGTTAGCGAAAAGTGCCCCCTCTCCCTCTCCCGCAATGATGAACGCGCACTCTTCCTACATTTACTCCATCTACATACTACGATTATTTACACATGAATCTCTGCGAGAAGTTGTTTGGTTGTATATGAGCTTTGAAGCTATATTCTCGCAAGACAGGTGATATAAATGCACATTGAAGGCTGAAATTTTTTTTTTACAGGGATGTGTTATTGTCCTAGAAAATGAAGACTTCAGAGTTGATTATTGGCTCTTTATATTATTAGAAAGCCTTTTAAAAAACTTTATATGTAGTCTTCCATTCCTCATGTGGCCATAAGATACCTCTGACGTATAAACTTTACCTTATTTACCAGTAACCCACTAAGACGTTCAAGCGGCGCAGAAACATTTAGTCGTGAGATGTAATCTTCTCTGTGCTTTCATAGCGTTCTGTTATATATAATCTTTTAAGAGACCAATAACAACGTCGGACTATTCTAGATTTGGGCTACCAAATGGTAGTTAGAGTTTGGAGAAGAGTCATATACAAGCCCAAGCGAGCAATTAAAGCATACTGAGTGTGAAGCATAGTTTTCCTTTCGCTGCTACAGCGTAATAAAATAGCTTTTTCAAAAAAGAAACATGTTGTAAAATGGCATAAATCTGAGCTTCCGAACGATATTACGTGCCTCTGAGAAAAGTTTTGCCCAGCAAGAAAGTCTTAAAGAATCGTGTACCTCAGGGTACACGTCATTTCTTAAAAACTGAGCAGCAATAGAATTAAAACAGAATTGAGAATTAAGCATGGATAGAATCTCTGGTCAGTTACCAACGGACTCAAGGTGAACAAGAGACTTGACCTCATTCGAGGTTAGGTGAACGGAGCCCGTTTCTTCCGATGTATTTAGCTTTTTTGAATCCACGGTATAGCTTGCTAAGCTCTTAACATGCAAACTGGATACTCATGAGTAACCTGACAGTCTTTCACTGAGGAACAAGGAGGATTTATTTATTTGAAGTGACTTTCAACTGTTACTTATATATAATCCGGCTGCTTTGTTGCAGGCTTTTGGCCTTTGACTCGTAGAAAAATCTGTCAAACTGACGCTGCAGAAACAACTAGTCCATTCCTAAGCCCTCTTGCGTTTTAGGAAAGCACATGGTACCTGCTGGTTCGGCCTTAGTTCTCCCTATACCACCTGGGAAACACGGCACGTGTCCTTGCGATTAGCAGGGCACAGATCCCTTCACTGGGAGGTCCGTGGTATGTATGTATGTATACGCACAAATATGCATATTAGGCTGGTGAAAAAGTATCTGCATTTTTATATTATTAAAATGCGTCAATTTAGATATAAAATGTAGTCCAAAATAAAGGTGGTAAGCACAATTTTGGATTACAATTTTCTATCTATGTTTTGCTTCTAATATACCATTACTTGCTGTTTATTTTACATTTATTTTGGACTGTGGCAATGGTGTTGGCTGGTATGATTGCTGCTTCAAACCGTGAGTTCAAAATAGGTCGCAAGGAAGCAGAGACATCCAACAACATCAATATCGCCTTTGGATCAGGAACTGCATACGAATGCACAATGCAGTATGAGTTCGAAAGATTTACTAGAGCAGACGCTTTTCAGCAATGCATAAGCCGTATTTAGACTTGTACCATCCTCATCAAAAGTCATGAGAAAAACAATAATCGAAGCTGATCTTCAATAAGTGCACGACATGTTACCAACAAACTGAAAGTCAGCCATTCTGCGACTTTCGCCATTGAAACAAATTACAAAAGGTTATAACAAAATCAAAAATCGCTTTTACTTTTGCACCAACTTATTACATACACACAAACTAAAACAAATATTTGTGTATGTACATGAAAATTCTAGATTTGTTTTGGGTGTGGAAATTGTGTATTTGTATTTGTATGACATACACGGAAGCGAAGAGCGGTTATAGCAGAATCATTGCTGAAGTCGCTGAAGTTCTGTAACTGTCAGCACGTCGATAACCAAACTATTATGAGCAAGCAGCCAGCTAGAAGTGCGCGAGTGGAGCAGTGGTTAGAGACGCTCTACGTTGCACACGTAGTCAAAGGTTCAATTCCATGATGAAAAAAGTAGATCAACAGCCTGCGTGTATAAAGGGTATCGCCGTACAAGGTCACATTATGCGAGCAATACACCACTAAGAAAATTTCGGCTTCATGCGGAGAAGAAGACCTCAAATCGCGGAATTCTACGCCTGAGGAACATCGACTCGGACCATCGGCTGTGAAGTCGAAGGCGGCCATAATGACGGCGCAGGAACGCTTACTAAACAAATATTTTGGCACAATCTCGTGTTAGCAATGACATTGAAATAAAGTACACCAAGGTGACATTATTAAGGGAACTTCACAATGGAAGGAACATAACGCTTTGACACAGCGCATAGCTTACATTCGTTTCTAGTGAAAATAAATATGACGATGCAAGCAGAACGATTTCCAAAGGAACCTCATAGTTTTTTCGACACTGGAAGGTGTCCATTTGAATGAAAATGTTTTTTCACTGTTTTTTTTTAGTCAAATGCATGGGAGACTTGCGCTGAGGAGGAAACTCAGTATATAGTCATCCCTCAATACTGTAGCCACGATGCCTAATTCCGCTCTCTTGGAGATTTGACAGCTAGTTTTTTATGTTTCCATGACGGCACGGTGAAGACACGGAGAGGAACCCTTAGGAGCAAAACGTAATGACCTTTCCGTTATTAAGACTTACTATGAATGTTTTTTTTTCACAAATCCATTTTAGCTTTGAGATCAGTATTTTTCATGCTATCGATTGACTCCAAAAATGTGGACAAAATAACAAATATTTTTCAAAAACAGTTGAAAATGTGTTCCTTACCCAGAGAATGTAGTTTTCTCAATAAGACATAGGAAAATTTTCGACACATGGGTGTTTTTTACATTGAAGCAAATCTTTATGGGGCTGTCTTCTGTGACATTTCATCATTCAGCCGTGATCGTATCGTTTTAAAGTCTCAACCGAAATGCTTGAGAGAAATTTTGCCGAATTCTGCATGCCAAGCAGGGTCGTGGACGAAGACAGATCACGGCGGATCTTCTAGTATGCTCTCTAGCTGGACTCGTTCAGCCGAGCAGTCTTCTCGAGTGTTTTCGTTGGAACAGCAAATTAGGACTGCCTATGCATAAAGGAACCCTAAGAGAATCTGTATCACAGAATGACTATAAAAGTTTGATAAAAAAGTTTTTCCCGGAGGGAAAGATTAATCAGTGCTGTGTCTGTACATAGCTACGTAAAGTCCTGAACGATTAAACACGCATGTATACAAGTACATGCACTTCGTCCCAAAAGATTAAGTGTTGTAGAAGTGTCCGATTGTTTATCTGTAGTGAAAAATGTCCTTCAATGATTACCGATGGATCACATATATCAGTGCTCTATCTTTCCAGAAAAATTTGATACATATTTTTCATTCAAGAATACTTTCAGCTGCGGCGAAATTGAAAAAAATGGTTAAAAAAGTAATCTTTATTATGCGCTTTTGCGAGGTTATTACACTTTTTTGATCCATTGTCCTTTTGGACAGTCGATGGATCTTCTTGAATATTGGTGGCTGATATTTCGGCGTGGTTGCCTTCCTCAGAACCTGAACGTATTTTTGTAACCCTAATCATGTAACTATCAGAGTGCTTTGGTAAAAATGAAAATCTGCGGTATCAGCCTAATGGGAATGAGTCTATCAAATCAACTTGAATACTGATTGTGTTTGGGAACTGGGCTTACAGGCCGACTAACAAAGGAGTTTTTTCTACTTTCTTTGTTTCCATAAGATGCCTTGGACCACAGTAACGCCGTTTTAGAAATGGTACAAGTCCATGGTTAATAAACAGTTAAGCACAGATGGACGCTTGTTTGAAGTTAGAACAAAGTAAAAAACCGACAGCTGCGAGCCCGATCGCTGCACAAATTTCGCCATCTGCTTACAGCCAGCAGAATTACAGAAAGTATGCTGCCAGGAGAATGAGGCCCATATTTGTTGCTGTTTTTGGCATTTCGATACCCAACGTATAGCTTACCAGGCTCTAAACGTGGGGGCTGGGTACTCACGAGTAGCTTGCCAGTCTCTCTCAGAGGAGCGGGAGGAGCTAATTTGTTGGAGGCTACTCCTAACCGCCTCCCATGTACTTCCCTGCCGCTTGATTGCAGGTTTTCGACTATTCGACTCTTAGAAATGGAGTTTTGTCAAATCGGTGCTGCAGAAGCAGGAAGCTCATCCCCTGAATCTACCTGCGTCTCTGGGAAGCACGCGGTCGCTTTTGGTTCATGTTTATTCCCCTATCCACCACCTGGGGACGCGCCACGTGCCCACGCGACTAACCGGGCGGGATCCCTCAAAGAGGGAGGTCCGTGGTTTCGACGCGTATGAATAGATTGATGTCAGACTATGGGCAATTTTGGTTGAGTGGTAGAATGTCTGTCTGTCAACTTGGGCAATCCGGTTCGACGCCAGGCCAGGGTCGTCTTTTAGGTGTTACATCGTGAGATTTTTGTTTTTCGATACTCAAGAACTGATTAATGTCGTAGTATAGTATTGGTGGTAGAATGTTCGTCCGTTTCGCGTATGACTCGGGTTCAATTTCCAACCAACGCAATGTTTTAGATCTTACGCCCCACAGTCTTGTTTTTCGATATTTACGACTTGATCTTCAGGTTGATCTCAGCACGCTTCGTGTCTACTCAAAACGGGCGATGGGAGGCTGAGCATCTGAAGAACTGGTTGGAAGGATTATTTTCTTTGAACAATGACCTCAGGAAGGCTTGAGAGAGTTCGTGCCCTTATGGAAACATAAAAAACTAGCTGTCAAATCTCCAAGAGAGCGGAATTAGGCATCGTCGCTACAGTAGTGAGGGATGACTATATACTGAGTTTCCTCCTCAGCTCAAGTCACCCATGCGTTTAACTAGAAGAAAGCAATGAAAAAACAATTTCATTCAAATAGACACCTTCCATTGTCGATAAAACTATGAGGTTCCTTCGGAAATCGTTCTGCTTGCATCTTCATAATTATTTTCACTAGAAACGATTGTAAGCTAGTGCCCTCTGTCAAAGCGCTACGTTTCCTCCATTATGAAGATCCCTAAATTATGTCACCTTGGTGTACTTTATTTCATTGTCATTGCTAATACGAGATTGTGCCAAAATATTTGTTTAGTAAGCAGCGCCGTCATTATGGTCGCCTTCGACTTCACAGCCGATGGTCCGAGTCGATGTTCCCCAGGCGCTGAATTCCGCGATTTGAGGTCTTCTTCTCCGCATGAAGCTGAAATTTTCTTAGTGGTGTATTTCTCGCATAATGTGACCTTGTACGGCGATACCCTTTATACACGCAGGCTGTTGATCTACTTTTTTCATCATGGAATTGAACCTTTGACTACGTGTGCAACGTAGAGCGTCTCTAACCACTGCTCCACTCGCGCACTTCTAGCTGGCTGCTTGCTCATAATAGTTTGGTTATCGACGTGCTGACAGTTACAGAACTTCAGCGACTTCAGCAATGATTCTGCTATTACCGCTCTTCCCTTCCGTGTATGTCATACAAATACAAATCCACAATCTCCACACCCAAAACAAATCTAGAATTTTCATGTATAAACACAAATATTTGTTTTAGTTTGTGTGTATGTATTGAGTTGCTGCAAAAGTAAAAGCGATTTTAGATTGTGTTAAAACCTTTTGTAATTTATTTTAATGGCGAAAATCGCAGAATGGCTGACTTTGAGTTCGTTGGTAACATGTCGTGCACTTATTGAAGATCAGCTTCGATGATTGTTTTTCTCATGACTTTTGATGATAATGGTACAAGTCTAAATACGGCTTATGCGTTGCTGAAAAGCGTCTGCTCCAGTAAATTTCTTGAACTAATACTGCATTGTGCATCGTATGCACTTCCTGAGCCAAAGGCGATATTGATGTTGTTGGATGTCTCTGCTTCCTTGCGACCTATTTTGAACTCACGGTTTGAAACAGCAATCACACCGACCAACACCATTGCCATAGTCCAAAATATTCCCAAAATAAACAGCAAGTAATACTATATTAGAAGCAAAACATAAATAGAGAACTGTAATCCAAAATTGTGCTTACCACCTTTATTTTGGACTACATTTTATATCTAAATTGACGCATTTTAACAATGTAAAAATGCAGTTGTTTTTTCACCAGCCTAACATGCATATTTGTGCATATACGTACATACATACCACGAACCTCCCCGTGAAGGGATCTCTGCCCTGCTAATCGCAAGGAAACGTGCCATGTTCCCAGGTGGTAAAAGGAGAACTAAGCCCGAACCAACAGGCACCATGTGCTTTCCTAAAATGCAGGTGGGCATAGAAATGGACTTGTTGTTTCTGCAGCGTCAGTTTGACAAATTGTTTCTACGTGCTAAAGGTCAAAGGCCTGCAGCAAAGCTGCTGGAATACATATGAGTGACAGTTAGAAGTCACTTCAAATAAGTAAATCCTCCTTGTTCCTCCGTGAAAGACTGTCAGGGTACTCATGAGTACCCAGCTTGCATGTTAAGAGCTTAGCAAGCTATACCGTGGATTCAAAAAAGCTAAATACATCGGAAGAAACGGGCTCCGTTCACCTAATCTCGAATGAGGTCAAGTCTCTTGTTCACCTTGAGTCCGTTGGTAACTGACCAGAGATTCTATCCATGCTTAATTCTCAATTCTGTTTTAATTCTATTGCTGCTCAGTTTTTAAGAAATGACGTGTACTCTGAGGTACACGATTCTTTAAGACTTTCTTGCTGGGCAAAACTTTTCTCAGAGGCACGTAATATTGTTCGGAAGCTCAGATTTGTGCCATTTTATAGCATGTTTCTTTTTTGAAAAAGCTATCTTATTACGCTGTAGCAGAGAAAGTGAAACTATGTTTCACACTAAGTATGCTTCATTTGCCTGGCTGGGGCTTGTATATGACTCTCCTCCAAACTCTTAATAGTCATTTGGTAGCCCAAATATAGAGAAGTCCGATCCGACGTTGTGATTGGTTTCTCAAAAAATTATATATAACAGAACGCTATGAAAGCAAAGAGAAGATTATATTTCACGCCTAAAATGTTACTGCGCCGCTTGAACATCATAGTGGCTTACTGGTAATCATAAGTAAAGTCTATACGTCAGAGGTATCTTATGGTCACATAAAGAATGGAATACTACAGACAAGAAGCTTTTAGAAAGGCTTTTTCATGATGCAAAACGCCAATAATTAACTCTGAAGTCTTCATATTTTAGGGCAATAACACATGCCTGTAAAAAAAACTTCAACCTTCAGTGTGCATTTATATCACCTGTCTTGCGAGAATATAGCTTCAAAGCTCATCTACAACCAGATAACTTTTTAGAGAGGTCTATGTTGTAATAATAGTAGTACGTAGGTGGATTAAATTTAGGAAGAGTGCACGTTCATCACTGCGGGGAGGGAGAAAGGGCATTTTCCGCTAACTCCAACCTGCTTAAGCCGCTTGGGAAAAGTGTGCTCCCTGAATTTTTTACGTTCTCGTAGAAAGCTCTAAAAAAGCTTTCTGTTACGCTGTAGTAATCATTCGATAATTTAAATCTCGAGAATTGTAATGATGTACTTTATGGTGGAAACCGCTATTCATTATGAGTTAGCAACAAAATTAAAAATATGCGTTGCCACAAACATTTGATAGAGTCTGTAAGAATGTCCAAAGCCTTACCGAGGATGTTACGTCAGAGCTATACACGTGTTTTGGAGGTATCACCCTCTTCATCATTGTCCCACGCCCACACTGAGAGCTCTACTTTGGAGAGCGATACCTCCGAAATACGCGTGTGGCTCTGGCGTGCAATCTCGGTAAGGCTTTGAACATTCTTACAAACTAGAGTGCATGTATAAGGGTGAGGTTAAAAAACAATCTATGAGGTTCATTAATTTATATTTCTCAGCTGCAATCCATCGACTAAAAATGGTGATAACGCAATGTCACTGTACGTTGTTCTACCACCACATACGTCTCACCTCTCTGCCACAGAATAGAACTAAGTGTGGGGCGTGGGCCACTAATGAAGAGAACGATACCTCCAAAACACGTGTATGGCTCCAATGGAACAACCTGGGTAAGGCTTTAAGCATTCTTGCGGACTATATTGAATAAAACTGTGTTTCACCTTCAGGCATTTCAACCGGGTGACGTTTTCCTCTTAGACTTTTGGTAATTATTCTATAGCATAAATCCCGACAACTGTAATGTCTTGCCTCATCATCAAGAACGATTTTCAGTTGTGCTGTAGCATTCAAAGGAATGTTAAATTCTTCAAATCTAGATCACCTCAAATGTCCGAAATCTGACTCAACCGTCAGAAAAGTTTCGTCCAGCAAGAAAGTCTCAAGGATCGTCTACCTCAGGGTACACGTCATTCCTTGAGAATTGAGCAGCGATAGGAATTAAACAGAATTAAAAATTAAGCATCGATAGCAGCTCTGGTCAATTACCAACGGACTCAAGGTGAGATAAGAGACTTGACCTTATTTGAAGCTAGGTGAACGAGGCCCGTTTCTATTGATGTATTTAGCTTTTTGAATCCATGGTAAAGCTTTCTGAGCTCTTAACATGCAAGCTGGGTACTCATGAGTATCCTGACAGTCTTTCACGGAGGAACAAGAGGATTTACTTATTTGAAGTGACTTCTAACTGCCATTCATATGTATTCCAGCAGCTTTGCTAAAGGCTTTTGGCCATTCGCACGTAGAAACAATTTGTCAAACTGACGCTGCAGAAACAACGAGTCCATTTCTAAGCCCACCTGCATTTTAGGAAAGCACATGGTGCCTGTTGGTTCGGGCTTAGTTCTCCCTTTACTACCTGGGAAACACGGCACGTGTCCTTGCGATTAGCAGGGCAGAGATTCCTTCACGGGGAGGTCCGTGGTATGTATGTATGTATACGCACAAATATGCATATTAGGCTGGTGAAAAAGTAACTGCGTTTTTACATTGTTAAAATGCGTCAATTTAGATATAAAATGTAGTTCAAAATAAAGGTGGTAAGCACAATTTTGGATTACAATTCTCTACCTATGTTTTGCTTCTAATATATCATTACTTGCTGTTTATTTTACATTTATTTTAGACTATGGCAATGGTGTTGGCTGGTATGATTGCTGTTTCAAACCGTGAGTTCAAAATAGGTCGCAAGGAAGCAGAGACATCCAACAACATCAATATCGCCTTT
>JAHQIW010002211.1:0-18970 GCA_019055375.1 Parelaphostrongylus tenuis | reverse complement strand
TATATGTATATATATGTATGATATGGTATTTATTTATGATATATATGATATTTATGATATATATATATATATATATAATGCTTTGAAACACCTTAGGTTGTTTGCTTTCTGTACTGCACGAAGAATCGTTTCAACCAGCATTCTGCAACATTCATAGACTGGACGAAATCTTCAAGCAGCAGCTTAAGCAACACGTGAAATGTTCGACGACCTTTGGGAACATTATATCTAAACCTGTTGCTTATATCAATACCTAGTGGTAGCAGTTCTACTAATGCCTTACTTTGATGAAACGAGATGACGAGAACTGGAACGTGGAATGCCATGGACTGCATCTTTTTTAACACAATCTGCAACATAGCTCTTTCTTTTTCTCAAAATGTTACCAAAAAATCATTTGCATCTTATGATTTGAAACTAATTTCTTATAACAATGTAGACGAATATACGTAGAAATTGATATTACAAAGAGATTCTCACTGCTTTTTTAACTGACGTGAACTGGTTTTGAGATCGTCGACAAGGAACAACGCTAACAGATACTACAGGGAAACGAAGTACTAAAGTAAGATGCATGTAAATAGTGATACTGTGTTTTGTTTTCAATTTTCTACAAATAACCCCTCGTTGTTGGATACTCTACCAACCCATTGAATAAAACACGAAAAAATTTTTAGAAAACGAAATAATTAATTGAACAAATGTAATATGATCGATGGAGGTGGTGTAGCGCAGTGTTAGTGACATAATGCATCAGAAGCGAGACGTTGGTCCTACCCCTTACTAAAACCCTCTTGCAACCATAAAGAAACAGCTCGAAAGCTTGAGCTCGGCTATCTTCAATACTGAAAGGTGATTACTCCTGACCAGCGTTCTATGACATTCATAAGGGCGATGAAATCCTCAATCAGCTTGGAAGAAACACGTGAATGCTCGCAGGTCTTTGTGGAGAATGAATACCTTAAGGAATCGAATGCAAGAAATCTAGGATTCTCACATGAAGCTTTGATGACTGGTGGTAGAGAAAAACACCTTTTTTGTTACGGAAGAAAATTCTGACAGAAAAACACTACAATTTTCACAACAACTACCCTCGTGGAGCTCGAACTCATGACCATCAGATTATGAGACTGGCGCGTTACGGACTCCGCAACGGAAGCGCAAAGGTAGTCCCAATAATTTCTAAACTGTTAACTTTTCGTATCATTACAATTGAAGACCTTCTTGGAGGGTGCATGCGAGAAAAAGGATCGAATGAGAGATGTGGTGGAATACGGACAGTATTCTGTGACGGGTCGTGTAGAACTTTAATGAAAATGTGTCAAATTTATCTAGCACTAGTTCAAATACTTACGAACATAACGTGATTGTTTGTAGCATCTATCTAGTGTGAGCGACATAAAGAACGCTCTTGTAGGGCAACTAGTTAAAACTAAGGCTATACCTACTGCTGTTGTTTACCTATAAGACAAAAGGACAAGGCCTTTTTTACAACTATATAAAAATTTTAACGCCTGAAGTCCATTGATAATGAGAAGTCGCTCCAAATTTTTTGATGAAGTGGCATCGTATGGCAATGTGCAGTGTGATTTTTTGAGCATTTCACTGTCCTATTATTGTTCTAACCATTTTTGACCAAAATCAGCTCTACTAAAAAGTCCTCTGTCATACTTGCCTATTTACCGACAATTAAACCATTTTTAGTTGTGATGAAAATCTAATTTCAATAAGAAAACTACAACGTCGTCATTAAAACGAGCTACGTTCTCTCAATCCCGTCTCCTACCACGTGCAAAAATAAAGTGGTTCTCAAAGGGTTAAACCCAGATAAACAGATAAACACATAGTGAAAAAGCCATATTACTCCGACTCTCATCCCAGCTGGAAAAGCCTGCCCGCCCACGATAAGGCGGTGTTGAGAAGAACGAGTGCGACGAGATGCTAAAATCTCATCGTTATTCTAGCTGAAGAATTTTTTAACCATATGTTAGATGGGTACAAAATTCTCATTAATGATTATATGCCCATCAGTGATACTGCAGTACTGAGGTATTTATACAAAGTAATGCATGGTCCGAAGTTGATGGAAAGCCGTACTTTTGTGTTGCAGTTTTGATGGCTTGATCGACGAGTGCTGACAGTGTTGAATTCGTTTCAACACTGTCAAACGCTTTCCCATAGTCACAAGGATTTTCACAAGAGACATGAGCTATTTCCTATAGACTTTCAAGATTCGTGACAATTTTGGATGTGACCCAACAACAGGCTCCCTTCCGGAATTGTGCTTGCTCAGTTGGCTGTGTCTTATCCGAGGCCTTCGACAAGCGCAAAACGATGATCTTCATAGAAATTTCGTAAAGGACACTTACTAGGCATATTGAGTGGTAGTTACTGAAATCTTTTTTGTTAACTTTCTTAAGCAGGATCACTATGCGCGAAGACCCCAGTAGACTGGAAGTTTTTCTTTCTGAAAGTATGATGTCGTATGTCCTGCGATAAATACATGCAGATTGTGGCCACCAGCGAACTTTCGCACATAGGAGGCTGTGATTAGACTCCGTTCAGAAGCCAGGCATGAATGAGGTGTCAAGGAGACACCGCTTCCTGCTTGTAACTAAGTGATCGATCCCCGCACGGGTCATGCGTCCATCGTCAATTTTCTCTGTTCTCAAAAAATGAGTTTACAGAAGAGGCATCGCGCAGGACAGAAGCTCTACAAAATGGTCTCCGTTCCACTTCGTTCTCCATTCTTCACACGTTCATATGCCTTTAGTGCTTTCAGCGAATTATACGCTTGATAAAAATGGAGGCGCGCTGCGCGTGTGAAACATAATTTATTTTGGATCTACAGTATCGTAAAAGGGTCATTGAAATACTGCCTGCGTACGTCTCTAGCCAGAGTTCTAAGCTTTCGAATGATTACAACCACTCCTACAGAAATTCTCGCACAGCAAATGGGATCGAATATTCATTTGTCACCGTCAGATGGAGATAAATCCGCAACTGATTTGTAATGTCAAAGTTAAAACGATGTTGATTCATTACCTTCTAATCTCACCGTGCTCATACATCTCATTTATTTGCAGTGTTCTCTTTCTGCCCTTTCCTAATCCTTAGGATTTGATTGTAGATCGGAGAACTTATATAACTTATGGAAGTATTTTCTAGGAATTTGCTGCCCTACTCAGATGAATCCAGCTGTTTGCATCCGTTTGGGTACCCTATCAAACAACTCTCTCAACAACCAGGAGAAGCTATTATGATTGACTATTTTACTGAATATAGTTTTAAGATGGAAATGAAGTCATTTGATATGTGAAGAGAACCCTACTCCTATCACTCAATGACTTCTGACATAGATCAATTAATTCACATAACAATATGGCCTCTACCAGATACTGTCTCAACGATATAATAGGCTTTATTTCGAGGTACATTGCTTGCCTGACTTTTGAATTCCAAGTAATCAACATCATGTTGACTTTTTTGGGTGGACCTCAGCAGCTTTCCTACTGATTTCGAGATCCAACGACTTGGCGCCACTGAAAATGATATATGGACACTGTAGAAGATTTGTGATACATCTCAAAATATAGAACTACTTACTACAGCGTCTGCAAAGGGATATACATTAGGTGTCATGACTATGCATGGTGTCGGTGCACTCGCGATCTTCTTGTTACTTGGTGGACCGGTTGGCTACTGAAATTCTCTGCAGTTCACCCATCATGGAACTTCGAACGAACGGCTGATAAATCAACAATTTGGCTTTATATGAACATCGGCATAATTAATTGCTATATGAGAATTGCGAAAACTAATCTTGATTGGCTGACGACCCCACTTCTCTAGAGCCTGGGCGTATGTAGCATCAGTCTATTTGAATGATTCGGAGGATCTTATTTATATACTGCCTAGTCAACTAAAAAGAACAAGCGAAGAAAGGGCGCGAGGTCACGTGTGATGGTGGCTCATTCGTCCTTCCGGTTCTTTTCGAGGTTTTAGGCGTTTCCTCTAGAGCTTTGAGCGTGGATGTTTTTGATTCCTGCGCTAGAATCGTAACAGTAACAACAAAATCTTTGTTGCTGTGTTTTTGTACCCTATGTAAACTTAAAGGTTTGGTTTTATCTACTTTAAATTTGCTATCTAGATGTTCTTTTATGCGCATGAAAAGTGATCTACAAATTTCGCCTAGATATTCTTCCCCGCATGTCTTACATGTTACCAGATAAGTTGTGCCCGATCTAATACAATCTCCCTCCTTTCCGTTAGGGCAGATTATACAGTTTTTCGTGCTGCACGAATGGGTGATACCCAAGCCAATGTCGACCTTTGTTTATCGCCGCGAAATTAGCCTAGTCTTCCTTGGGTTCTCCACTGCAGATTTGCATTCTACACCTATCAAGGATGTCTTTAGCATTAGGAGCAAAAGTGTCTTCTTTTCGTAAGAGGTTAAATTACTCGTCAAATAAAATCGTCATCTTCCTTGTATTTTTTCGCGCAATGTGTCCATTGTTTTCGAGCACTTTACGGAACTACTTGTCATCAACAATGAAAGCTTGTCGGTCAATTATACGACATTATACGGTTCATTGATCAAGACATCTCTTAGTTTTAACCCCTGAGGACCGACGTGTATCAACTGAGGTACATGATTGTTTGAAGACCTTCTTCGCTGGGGGAAAACTTCTTTGTTAGACACTTCGTAATTATTCGATAGCTCAAATCTATGCGATTTCAGCAATATATTGGACTGAAAAAACCTCCTTACTTCGCTGTAGCAATGGAAATGAAGTTTGTTTCACGTTTATATGCTTTGTTGAGGATATAGCATGTTTTGAGCTGTTTGCTCTAATAGTATACAGGCGCATGTTTCTCCCTATTGGGGCTGATCAGTACCACCCTTCCTCGGTTCAGCCGAGCCCTTGAGGTTAAGCAATCCTTTATAAAGGAATTGTCGCCGAATAAAAGAAATCACCCCAAGTGACATGGTGTAGTTTCCTGGCATTGTGGTGACCGGAAGGCGAGCATGTAGCAGTTATAATGAATCATACCTCTTCTATCAACCGCATTTTTCTATAAACTCAGATTATGTCATTTTGAAGGGGTCCATGAAAAAATGGTAGATTGAAGGGGTCTGATTCATCAAGACAGCTAACTGCTCGACTGCCGGTCACCACAATGGCATATTACTACATCATCTGACTTGAGGTGATATTTTTAATATTCTTTATCGATTCCCATAGAGAGGGTTATTTAACCTCAGAGGATCGGTTGAACCGAGGGAAGATGGTACTGATGAGTCCCAATAGGACGAAACAGGTTTCTTATATCACTAGAGTAAACAGCTCAAAACATGTTATACCCTTATCAAATTATATCATTTCGAGCGTGTATTTAAAAGAAGCGGGCAGTATGTTTTTTTTTGCTCGGCTGAGGCTTGTGTTAGGCTCTTCAATAAACTCTTACTAGTCGTTCGTTAGCCCAAATCTCGAGAAATTTTGATTTTTTAATTGGTTTTCTGAAAGGTTATCATAGGACGTTATAAGGCGGAGAAGAAAATTATAGTTCACACTCAAAGTTTTCAGTGTACACAAAAGCTATATATGCACAAAAACACATGACCATATAGAGAAAATCGTAGAGTATGAGAGTTACACAATTACTAATGCTCTACTTTCAAAACGGAAGAAAACCCGATTTGAATATGGAGAATTGCACGCCCATTGCCAATTTCGCTGGACGATCGATCAGCCATCTCCCCTAAAGGGTTGAAATGATTGAATTTTGCACATTACACTACATCAATGGGTACACTTGAAAGTTCATTACCAACGCTAGAAGAGATTAAGCATAAAGAATTTCATTTGATCATCAATAACCATTATCTTCTGAACACTACACACCACACCACGCAAGTGGTTCAAATTCACCTATTATTATCTATTACCTATCTAAGTGCTGAGGCACACTTGCGGCATAATAGGAATGTTTATCATCAAAATGCCATTCCAGCTATTCAATTTTCACAGGCCAACATCCCCTTCGTGTGTTTCTCACAAACAAAGAGGAGTAATTAAATAGAGTTGTAAAAGTGTGCCCGAAAAGTTGGAAGGGAGAATTTTGTGTCTTAGCAACAACCCATACCGTAAGGCCTGATTGAGAAATCGAAATGATCTTTATCACGATAATAATCGTGATATATTTCACGAAAACGTGAGAAATCGTTTACTTGCCGTTGTATAGGAGTGATAAGGTTGTTTTGATTTGCTTGTCTTGATAAGGGTTATAGGTGTATAATTATATAGGAATGTGGTAAAGTATAATTCATTTGCCAACATGCCCAGCAGACGCAGTCGAAGCCGAGGTCCTAGCAGAAGAAGTCGGAGTCGCCGCTATCACTCGCGGTCGTTGCGGTCGTTGAGCCGACGAACACGTCGATCACGTAGTCGACGGACGCGGTCATGTGAGTCCTAACAGACATTATGGATCGGGGACTGCAATTCATTGAAGCAAGACATGAGTTGCACTGCTGTGAGAACTTCTATCAAATAGCACTGGACTATGCTGAGTGCTATCGTAGTGTTCCAGCACTCGCACCCTTAGTCTTGTTCGTTTACTGCGATAAGCGAAATCTCATTGTTGTTGCCGAGATATCTGCCCTGCCCTATATCCCTAGAGTTGTGCTTCAAAAATTCTACATATAGCTCCAGTTAATATGATATTTCCATATTATATTATATATATTAATATTTATTTCCAAAAGCATTTTCATGAATACTCCTCTTTTCAGCCCGACGCAGCAGGAGGCGCCACACCAAAGAAGCAGAAGAAGCAGATCGCGAAGCCGACCGATCGATCACTTCGTAGATCGCGAAGCAGCTCGAGGACAAGAAGATTACGATCGCGCAGCAGCCGAAAAGTCCTCAGGTACTAATATAATCTACACTCACTATACGCAGTAATATGTGGATACCTTAGAATTTTAGACGCTATGAACTTCCACCGAGGAGTCTCTTTCTATTTTCCGCTTTTCTGAAATAACCTCAGCGTGCTTGTGCTTTCTTGTCGCTGTTGATCAAACTGTGTCGATTTCAGATCCAGGAAGCGACGCACTCTTCCACCGCGCAACGCTCGGGGACAATTTGTGAAAGTCTGACCTGCTGAGAACTGACAGTCTACTAATAAACACATCTACTAATAAAAATTTGATCATATTGTTTGCTCAAACACAAAAGTAAAAACGAGAATACTCAGTACCAGTGGTAGTTACATCAGTGCACAGTGAAAGAAATTAATGAAGAAGTGCGTAATTGCGTGAGTAAAGCTGAGCAACGTCTACATCTAAAGTTTTGAAGTCGTGCAAAATAGTTCTTGGTAATTAAAGGTATTTTATACTATCAAATCCGATTTTCCTGTTCGTGAAGAATACAGGAAATCAGGTTTGACACTTGAAAAGTACGTACGAATGCGAACACGTTTGCATGCATACTAGATTCGAACCGTCTTCTCATGATGTGTATGGATTTCTAAGCTGATTTTGTTCGGTATCTTGCCACAATCGTCCAATGAGGTGATCGAGCTAGTGTATGAAATCTCGCAGAGTAAGAATCTATTAATTATGAACGTCTTATATGATAACCGAGCGTGCGCTACCTAGAGGCCTAGGATAGCAAGTTCGGCCGTTATCAGAACCTCTAATAAAACATTGCTTTTCTTTGTGGAATGACAGAAACTTCTTAGCAATTGATGCCGTGCTTTCTCTACCACCATTCAAGGGTGATGTAGAGAGCCAATTCCAAAATTGAATGCATCATAAAAAGCAGCTCCTTGTTGCCGTCTAATTGGTAGCAGAACTTCTACATTTTTGTTATCAAGAGTTGTATTCCTTGAAACTTCTCATCTGTCAAACAAAAATTTACCTCTTCAATGTTACGAGTTCCTTTTTCCACATGCACAAGTATAATTATCCTCATATTATTAGGTCGTTTCGTGGTTTTGGCAGTAGAGCGATATGCAGCAAATTTATTAAGCATAAGTGAATAAAACTGCATGATCTTGGTATCAGTTATTTTCACATTTTCTTGCAAGCATTTTATTATGCAACTTGACTGTAGTTGCTTAAAGATGGAACTGTTGTGCGAACAAATTTGCTAGCTACTCATGCACGAATGGCGCGTAAGGAAATTGATAATGAACCGGGGCGCAAGTGGTTCAAATTCACCTATTATTATCTATTTTTCGCAAGTTGTTTGCAAGTGGTAACAATCTTATGAAAAGTTTTTGTGGGCAAAAAATTTCCTTCACATTCCCTCCGAATAACAAAACACAACTCATTTTTCGTTTACTCTCTTCACGAAAATTGTTGCCACATATTAGAAATATTAGAAATATTGTTTGTAAATGTCAAAGCTTCTAGCTCGTAGATAGAGTGGGAATTTATGTGAGTCTGTCGCGCATGACTTTTTATGATTGCCTCTGAGAAAAACTCCTTAGATTTGGATTACTTCTCTTATCTGTATGAAGACAATACAATAATTGCAATACTAGAATTTATGTGCATACACAACACATTGAGATAGATAATCTATGAGAGTGGCAACCAAAATTTTAACCATGCAAAAGAAGCAGAATGAATCCACTTATACTCCATCATAACTAGCGGAATTTGGAGTAAGCGAAGATCAACGTCAAATCTAAAGGAAAAGTTTCCTCAACATGGATATAAGACATACATTCTCCACTCATTCAAGTGAAAAGCGAAATTGTGCACATGCCCTAACTACGTGACAAACCGAAAGTACATTAAAAGTGAAACTGACTCCCGAATATCAAAAGTGTGTGAGATGAGCTATCGAGATAAGTAGAGGATTCCATATGGCAAGATGTAATAACACTTTGAAGTGAGTTCTGCTCTAAAAAGGTGTTTCGCTCTTTCCTCGGCTGAGAATCTTCCGTTGCGACAGTCAATTTGTGAAAAGCCAACCTAATACGTTTTGAGGATTGGCGAAAATTTCTTCGAATGTTTCAATATAATTATATTGTATCCGCAGCGCATGCACGATTCGTCACCTGGCAGATTATATGCAGATTTTTGTACCATGGGGCGACATATCTATCCTTCATAACTTCATGTGTTGAAAAGAGAATGTTGCTGTGAAGGATCATAGTAGTAATCGTTAAAGAATTCTCCGGTGCTTTTTTCCAGAAGCAAAACTGCTCTACACGGATGCCGAAGTGAGAGAATTTTGATCTGGTAACTAGCAGATTTTTTGAGAGCTCTTTCCAACTTTCCAAGGTCTTTCCAAGACGAAGGTCGCATCAATGGGACACAACTCATCCCCATTTCCTACTTCTTATTTTTTAGGCGTTTACGTCGAGTGGCCATATACATCAATCCATTCGGATAACAAACAATCTGAACCAGACTTTACGACTGATGAGATGTGGCATCAATGTTGGCTTCGACAATTTCGTCAGATAGGTATCCGCTACTACAATAGAAGCTAAGCGGGATCGTTCTACATGGGCCCTAAATACTTTGAAATGCAGCTATCACCGCTGGACGTCAGAGTCTCCTTCGGAAAAGTATAATGATAATGAGTATCACCAAATCGAAGGCTTTGCTCAGCTACTGCCGATGTTTCTTCATATTATCATACGGATACCTTCTAAAAACAAGATTTTGTTCTTCGCGGAAACGAAAAAAGCGACTACGTTTAAAAAAAAAACGAAATCGCAGGAATCCCGCAAACTGGGATTTATTCACATTACTGATCGACTTTCCGAAAACGCCATTATCGGTAGCCGAAGAAGAATGTGACTGGTGTATAAAACAACAATTTCTTCATATTAACGCTAAGTAAGCCGATAGCTCGAAAGTTTCCAGAATATACCTATCCCTACTCGAGCATTACGCTAAGGCCAAGGGGCACCGAGCGTAAGGAGTCATCAGCTCACGTGCATATTTGTAAATCTTCTAGGAAAGAAAAGTTTTTAAAACTTCAATAAAAGAATGCCTTAGAGAGGCGAAGGAGCTCGTGTGGGCGGTAGCTCATTGATGCTCGCTGGTTTGACCCTGCGTCTAAAGGTCAGGCCTTTCATCTATCCGAGGTGGATGAATGGTTACCAGACTTATCTGATAGGATAGAGGCATTGACTTGATACATCGCTAGGCCACCGCGTGGCTTTTTAGAGGTTGGGTATGCATTTGATCACCTCGAAACGGTGCTAGATTTGAACGAATGCCTAGCACATCCTTTGAAGACTGATAAACGCCGAGAGCATTGTCTCAAAATTTTCATCTTTAGGGAAGCAAAACAGCAGCAATGGCTGAAATTGAGGAGCTTGGAAAGAGCTTTCAAGTTCAAGAAAGAGCTCTCAAAAATTCTGCTAGTTGCCAGATCAAAATCCTCTCACTTTGGCATCCATGTAGAGCAGTTTTGCTTCTGGAAAAAAGCACTGAAGATTCTACGATTACTACTATAATCCTCCACAGCAACATTCTCTTTTCAGCACATGAAGTTATGAAAGATAGATATGCTGCCCCATGGTACAAAAGTCGGCATATAATCTGCCAGGTGACGAATCGTGCATGCGCTGCGGATACGAATATAATTATATTGAAACATTCGAAGGAATTTTCACCAATCCTCAAGACGTATTAGGTTGGCTTTTCACAAAGTGACTGTCGCAACGCAAGATTCTCAGTCGAGGAAATAGCGAAAAACCTTTTTAGAGCAGAACTCACTTGAAACTGTTATTACATCTTGCCATATGGAAGCCTCTACTTATCTCGATAGCTCATCTCACACACTTTGATATTCGAGAGTCAGTTGCATTTTTAATGTACTTTCTGTTTGTCACGTAGTTGGGGCATGTGCACAATTTCTCTTTTCACTTGAATGAGTGGAGAATGTATGTCTTATATCCATGTTGAGGAGTCTTTTCCTTTAGATTTGACGTTGATCTTCGCTTACTCCAAATTCCGCTAGTTATGATGTGAGTATAAGTGGATTCATTCTGCTTCTTTTGCATGGTTAAAATTTTGGTTGCCACTCTCATAGATTATCTATCTCAATGTGCTGTGTATGCACATAAATTCTAGTATGGCAATTATTGTATTGTCATCATACAGATAAGAGATGTCATCCAAATGTAAGGAGTTTTTCTCAGAGGCAATCATAAAAAGTCATGCGCGACAGACTCACATAAATTCCCAGTCTATCTACGAGCTAGAAGCTTTGACATTTACAAACAATATTTCTAATACCACCTTCTCCAGTAAACCTCCACTACAGATAGTGTCTCAGAAAATTATCAGATGTTAATATGGTGGAATGAACGCGTGCCCTGACATTACGCACCGGTGGAAAAATATGTTTTAGTGAATTCAGAGAAGAAATTTCTCATTTAGAATCAAATTGTTTCCGATCCCATTCGCGCTCAATGGAATGAACATCTGCGTATGCTACAGATAATTCCAGCTGGCAAAAACAAAATGATTAACGGCTTCACAGCAGACCTGCGCTTGAAAAAACGGCAGGGCTCTGACTTCTTCCTCAAAGATGTTAAGCATGAAACGAAGAAATTAAAAGACGTTCGACTCCATGTTTATCTCGTTGACTCTCAATTCTTAGCGTCCGAAGATACGTCGAGAACCTATTCGCTGTTTAAGCAGGTTCAAAGCTCATTCAGCACCATTCGGCACGCACTCCAGTGTATCCTATCGAATGGGAAACGGATGGCGCAGTAAGATCATCCACTCAATATTCAGAATTCTTTGCGAAATCATGAGAGAAAGATGATGCTTAAGGACCCTGGAGTGGCTAAAATCCGCAGGCTACTTTTAACGCTACAACGACGAATGAAGAATTCATTGGCGTCCTCTCGAGTCACTCAACAATCAACGGAAGCACATTTTTAACTTCAGCACTTGGATGCATTTCGCAAATTTGGGTGTGGATGTGTTATTAATCGTTGCTTACTACAAGCTGAGCGCATGTGGAGCAGTGGTTGAAGGTGCTTTGCGTTGCAAATGAGGTCATTAGTGCGATCTCGCGCTCATGGCTCAGCAAGCCATCCATTCCTCCAGGGTCGATCATTTGGTATCAGACTGGTCTTAGACTTGTTTGGGAGAATAAGCAGCACTGTTTCAATGGAACGGGAGGCCACCGCAAGTAATTGTGAATGCCAGATATGCCTTCAGTCACCTCAAACGAAGTTTTTAAAAAAAATTGAAGACTGTTGCATGGCGCATTCCTCAGGGACTGATCAACGCCGCGAGCTTTGCCCTTTATCCTTTTTATTGCAAGCTATAGTCTTACCAGTCATAACATATGGAAAAGTGAAATGAATGATTAGCCAAAAATCGCACTTCAGAAACGAATTTATCTCTACTTTGCAAAACTTCTCTTTGCTTTTCTTCGTTCTTTTTCCTCTGCTCTTATCATCAAGCTGCAGACTCTACTTCTCCTCCTTCTTCACAATTTAGATCAATTCCACTCGTCAAAAATCGGAATCTGTGTCAATGAACCATGAGAACTGAAGGATGATTCAGCTTTGGGTTTGATCGACTCCTCATCAAGTGTATTATTAGATGAGCAAGATGTCCGGAGTATAGCGTGAAACCAGTTTAGCACTATATTGAGAAATATATGACTAAAATGATTTGAAAGAAAAAGATGAAAGTGTTGATGAAGATAAACGGTAAACAGTGTAGTAGTTTGATATTCTCAAAATGTGAAAGACCTGCGACAATTTGGTTGTTTCAAATTTTGATTCGTTGCTCAGAATGGATTAATATTAACAAATTATCAATTTTCTACGTCTGACATTTGGAAACTAATTGTGACCGAGGCGAATAGCTATGCAATATAGAAGAAAGTGTCTCACTGCCGAAGAGTTGAAAAAAATCATTGCGAGAAACCACTCGAAAATGAACGTCGATATGCCATGCCATACAATGGTTACGAAAGCGTATCCACGATATCAAATCCCCATTTTGAGAAACGGTATTAGCAAGTCGAAATGTGAAAGAATATCTGGTCTCCTTTAGACGGCAGAGAGGGAGAAAGAAATCAAGAGCGTCAACCTAATTCAACTATCCAACAGTACAAAGAGGACATCGTAATTTGACATTTCAAATACCGCGTAGACCGACTAGATTGCAAGTTTGGAAATGTCAAAACAGGATCCTTAGAATAAAAGGTTCCAGAGGTGTGTTACAACAGGAAGGCAGACGCAATGTGGCAACAATTTTCGTGGAGAGAGTAAACGAAAAAATGAGTTGTGTTTCGTTATTCGGAGGGAATGTGAAGGAAATTTTTTGCCCACAAAAACTTTCATAAGATTGTTACCACTTGCAAACAACTTGCGAAAAATATAATAATAGGTGAATTTGAACCACATGCGCCCCGGTTCATTATCAATTTCCCTTACGCGTCATTCGTGCATGACTAGCTAGCAAATTTGTTCGCACAACAGTTCCATCTTCAAGCAACTACAGTCAAGTTGCATAATAAAATGCTTGCAAGAAAACGTGAAAATAACTGATACCAAGATCATGCAGTTTTATTCACTTATGCTTAATAAATTTGCTGCATATCGTTCTACTGCCAAAACCACGAAACGATCTAATAATATGAGGATAATTATACTTGTTCATGTGGAAAAAGGAACTCGTAACATTGAAGAGGTAAATTTTTGTTTGACAGATGAGAAGTTTCAAGGAATACAACTCTTGATAACAAAAAGGTAGAAGTTCTGCTACCAATTAGACGGCAACAAGGAGCTGCTTTTTATGATGCATTCAATTTTGGAATTGGCTCTCTACGTCACCCTTGAATGGTGGTAGAGAAAGCGCGGCATCAATTGCTAAGAAGTTTCTGTCATTCCACAAAGAAAAGCAATGTTTTATTGTAGGTTCTGATAACGGCCGAACTTGCTATCCTAGGCCTCTAGGTAGCGCACGCTCGGTTATCATATAAGACGTTCATAATTAATAGATTCTTACTCTGTGAGATTTCACACACTAGCTCGATTACCTCATTGGACGATTGTGGCAAGATACCGAACAAAATCAGCTCAGAAATCCATACACATCATGAGAAGACGGTTCGAATCTAGTATGCATGCAAACGTGTTCGCATTCGTACGTACTTTTCAAGTGTCAAACCTGATTTCCTGTATTCTTCACGAACAAGAAAATCGGATTTGATAGTATAAAATACCTTTAATTACCAAGAACTATTTTGCACGACTTCAAAACTTTAGATGTAGACGTTGCTCAGCTTTACTCACGCAATTACGCACTTTCTTCATTAATTTCTTTCACTGTGCACTGATGTAACTACCACTGGTACTGAGTATTCTCGTTTTTACTTTTGTGTTGGAGCAAACAATATGATCAAATTTTTTATTAGTAGATGTGTTATTAGTAGACTGTCAGTTCTCAGCAGGTCAGACTTTCACAAATTGTCCCCGAGCGTTGCGCGGTGGAAGAGTGCGTCGCTTCCTGGATCTGAAATCGACACAGTTTGATCAACAGCGACAAGAAAGCACAAGCACGCTGAGGTTATTTCAGAAAAGCGGAAAAATAGAAAGGAACTCCTCGGTGGAAGTTCATAGCGTCTAGAATTCTAAGGTATCCACATATTACTGCGTATAGTGAGTGTAGATTATATTAGTACCTGAGGACTTTTCGGCTGCGGCGCGATCGTAATCTTCTTGTCCTCGAGCTGCTTCGCGATCTACGAAGTGATCGTCGGCTTCGCGATCTGCTTCTTCTGCTTCTTTGGTGTTGGCGCATCCTGCTGCGTCGGGCTGAAAAGAGGAGTATTCATGAAAATGCTTTTGGAAATAAATATTAATATTATATAATATAATATGGAAATATCATTTTAACTGGAGCTATATGTGGAATTTTTGAAGCACAACTCTAGGGATATAGGGCAGGGCAGATATTCGGCAACAACAATGAGATTTCGCTTATCGCAGTAAACGAACAAGACTAAGGGTGCGAGTGCTGGAACACTACGATGGCACTCAGCATAGTCCAGTGCTATTTGATAGAAGTTCTCACAGCAGTGCAACTCATGTCTTGCTTCAATGAATTTCAGATCCCGATCCATAATGTCTGTTAGGACTCACACGATCGCGTCCGTCGGCTACGTGATTGACGTGTTCGTCGGCTCAACGACCGCAAGGACCGCGAGTGATAGCGGCGACTCCGACTTCTTCTGCTACGGCCTCGGCTTCGACTGCGTCTGCTGGGCATGTTGGCAAATGAATTATACTTTACCACATTCCTATATATTTATACACCTATAACCCGTATCAAACAAGCAAATCAAAACAACCTTATCACTCCTATACAACGGCAAATAAACGATTTCTCACGTTTTCGTGAAAAACATCACGATTATTATCGTGATAAAGATCATTTCGATTTCTCAATCAGGTCTTACGGTATGGTTGTGCTAAGACTCAAAATACTCCCTTCCAACTTTTCGGGCACACTTTTACAACTATATTTAATTACACCTCTTTGTTTGTGACAAACACACGAAGGTGATGTTGGCGTGTGAAAATTGAATAGCTGGAATGGCATTTTGATGATCAACATTCTTATTATGCCGCAAGTGTGCCCCAGCACTCAGATAGGTAATAGATAATAGTAGGTGAATTTGAACCACTTGCGTGGTGTGGTGTGTAGTGTTCAAAAGAAATTTATGTTCTACACTTGCCACACGCTTTCATTATTACCGCGCTTGTATTTCGCTAGATAAAGCTTTTCCCGTGAACTAGCATTAATCTTCAAGCAGTGAAGACTTCGGAAAGTTCAAAAATGTGCTTGTGTCTTGTCCTTTTACAGCCCGTTGATCAAGAATTTGATTGTATTTTCCAAACACCACACGTTTTTATTATTATCGCGCTTATATTTCGTTGGACAAAGCTTTTCCGATAAAATATCAATAATTTTTAAGCAGTGAAACTCTCGGAAAGTTCAAAAATGTACTTGTATGTTATAAAAGCCGGTACAATTCAGTTACGAGTTCAAAAGGGTAAAATAAGTTCAATTCTCATCTATGATCAAGAGGGTCTTTAGCCAGTTCATTTGCGTGTGCGTGAGGCGATCACGTGAACCGCTGACGGTGTACTTTTGTACGCGTTCATATGCGCGAAAAATTGATGGTCATCGCGCCATTGCACGTGGCTGTCAGCCAGCCGCATGTGAGATGGCCAGTGAGACCACTGAACGCAGATGGGAATTCAGCTTATTTTACTTCCTGCAATTCAGAGAAACGATCTTTTCAGGAAATAAGCACAGCATGGAACCAAATTCAATTGCGCTATCAATAATTACAAACACTCCAAGGAAAGAGATCTGTCCGGAGAGAAATATGTGTGTTTGAAGCCAAGAAATCTCCTCCCGTAGTAAAATCGAGGTGTCTCTTTAGAAAACCAGTAACGTGGGGGCTGTAGCCAGAGGTCTCAGCTTTCAAATGGGTATCAACACTCCCTTGGAAACTTCCTTTTCATCGAATGAGGTTGGTTTTTCAATTCTCTACTTATAACTGAAAAGGGCCTAAAAGTTTTTTCGTATCCTTCTGGCAATCAAAAATAAAATTTTATTCACCACACGTCGCACGGTTTTATTATGATCGCGCTTGTATTTCTCTCGACAAAACTCATGTCTTAACTATTATTAAGTGCTGAATAGCATAAATCTCGGAAAGTTCACTAATATATCTGATTTCAGAAAATTTGATTTCAGAAAAACTTCCTTACAGTGCTGTAACGGGAATATTATAGTTGGGCTTCACACATAGCGCCGGTTATCGTGCTGATTTTCTCTATCTGTCTAAGAATCGTTTCTTCGTTTCGAAGATCTCACGAGGGTTATTTGTTTTGAAATTGTACAAGGAACTTTGCGCTGTCGTTCTACTGCTCAAACTATCCTTTTCACATCATATTGCACAATAAATTGGCTGCTAATCCTAAGCCTAAGTCTAAGCAGCTCAAGCCTAACTACGAAAAGCACACATGTGGAGGAAATCTTCGAGTATCAAAGTCATATGTGTATCATAAATTTCTAAGTAGAACAAGGAAAAAATTCTGGGTTCAATGGCAAAAATTGCAATTCACATGTAAATCGTGCCTATGTGGTCTGTCAACTGGTGCTATTAATCCACACCACTCGTGCGTTCTAGCTAACAAACTATGCACGGCATGTTTGGAGGTCAGTCTCAATTTTCCTGCTATACTGGAGTGGAGTGGTGTTCTCAGAAAATATACACAGCCTTGGACTCGTCGAAGCTTACGTCATTGAATGGATACTTATAATTTGTGGTAGGAGCTCACTCCTGCGAGAAATACGCATGTGTGAAACATAAAACTTTTCTTTTTGCTATATCTCTGCAAAAGCCCTTTTAGAAAGCACAGGCAATTCTGAACTTTCCAAGACTGAAGCTATCCAGCAATCATTAACAGTTTAATGAAAGAGTTTTGTCCTGCGATAAGACGAACGACAACTCGCGAAGGCGTGAAAATAAACGTGCATTACATATGAAACATAATTTTCTTTGGATGCTAAAATATCGTAAAAAAAGTTCTTTCAAAGGTAAGTGAATATAGCATTTTGACGAGTTTTAAGTTTTCGAATGATTGCTAAGGGAAAATGGAAAATCCTTGTTCAGCAAAAAACTCTTCTACATTTCTCTACCAAATAACAGACATGACCCTAAAATTATAATGGATTTTGTAACAACTCGAAAGACCGACTTTCTTGAAACCTCGGCATGTTAATAATATAAAACTTTGAAAATGAGAAGAAAAGCTCAGAAAACTAATCTTTATTCAAAGCTTCACGAGGTTGGTATCTTTTCCCAATCGATTGCTCTTCTTTCCGGTCGATGGGTTTTAGCGATTGCTTGTGTTTTCTTCGTAATTTATATTTTATGCCATAACGAATATCGTCACAAATAGAAATAGATTCATCTACTATTCTTTTCGAAACATTCCTATCCAAATACTGAACACAAGGATGTTCACAAGCAATCGCGAAAACCCATCGACCGGAAAGAAGAGCAATCGATTGGGAAAAGATACCAACCTCGTGAAGCTTCTAATAAAGATTAGTTTTCTGAGCTTTTCTTCTCATTTTCAAAGTTTTATAATGAATTTATCGCTTATTTTCAACTCACATAGTCTCACGCATAATTTGCCAGAAACTCTCTGGAATGCCTACTGTGCAGAAGTACATTCGATCGTATCCATTAGCACTCCGCTCAGAAACAAGAACTTTATGCAAACAGAAAATGTGGTAAACACGATGCTCTTTAAGTAACTAGTGCTTATTCAGTGGACAGTGGACGCTTGCTAATGGCGACTCTACCGGCGTTTATTCAATTCACCGTATTACAAACGAGACTTTTATGTGATGAAGGGGATATTATATGTTGAGTATTCATGATGTTGTTTCTATTTCTATTATGTTTTGGCAGTAATCGAGTTATTTCATGTGGCAGGGATAAAATCAAAGTTGGTCTCGGCAATAACGCTTTGAATTACAAGTGTGCTATTCAATTTCCCTTTCGCTACCTAGCATCTCAAAAAGTTTCCAGCATTTCAATAACATTGTTTGCCAAATATGTGACACATAATGACCATGATGGCTTGCATAATTTTATTATAGCCGCAACAAAGAGAATTTTCCTTGCATGTGTCATTGAACGAACCACTCACGCCACTTCAGACAAGCTTTAGTCGCTAGTCTCATTGTGTATAGCAGAGTTCGTCTACAAGTCACAACGTACTTAGTAGTGTTTCGGTTAATCCAAGCAAACCACTGAACTCTCTGCTCCCATACAGCACAGCATCAACAACGAAGCAGACCCAGCGCCACTCTGACGCTCGTCGCTCTACATTATTAGTCGGAAGAAAAACGAAACGAATAAGATAGTAATAC
>JAHQIW010002210.1:0-21648 GCA_019055375.1 Parelaphostrongylus tenuis | reverse complement strand
AATCAGATGGTACTACTGGATTCCGGATCCGATAGAAACAGACTGAGTAATGACGTAAAAAGTGGTGCTATACTGTAATAAAGCGTATCATCAGTGATTATTGTTCAACATGAATTCTCTGTGCGCTTTTACACGTTTCAGCCAAGATGCGAGTATTTTTAGATAGATCTCGATGCCAGCAATCAGATGGTACTACTGGATTCCGGATCCGATAGAAACAGACTGAGTAATGACGCAAAAAGTGGTGCTATACTATGATAAAGCGTACCATTAGTGTATCATTCAACATGAATTCTCTGTGCGCTTTTACACGTTTCAGCCAAGATGCGAGTATTTTAGATAGATCTCGATGCCAGCAATCAGATGGTACTACTGGATTCCGGATCCGATAGAAACAGACTGAGTAATGACGTAAAAAGTGGTGCTATACTATGATAAAGCGTACCATTAGTGTATTATTCAACATGAATTCTCTGTGCGCTTTTACACGTTTCAGCCAAGATGCGAGTATTTTTAGATAGATCTCGATGCCAGCAATCAGATGGTACTACTGGATTCCGGATCCGATAGAAACAGACTGAGTAATGACGCAAAAAGTGGTGCTATACTATGATAAAGCGTACCATCAGTGATTATCATTCAACATGAATTCTCTGTGCGCTTTTACACGTTTCAGCCAAGATGCGATTATTTTTAGATAGATCTCGATGCCAGCAATCAGATGGTACTATTGGATTCCGGATCCGATAGAAACAGACTGAGTAATGACGTAAAAAGTGGTGCTATACTATGATAAAGCGTACCATTAGTGTATCATTCAACATGAATTCTCTGTGCGCTTTTACACGTTTCAGCCAAGATGCGAGTATTTTTAGATAGATCTCGATGCCAGCAATCAGATGGTACAATTGGATTCCGGATCCGATAGAAACAGACTGAGTAATGACGTAAAAAGTGGTGCTATACTGTGATAAAGCGTATCATCAGTGATATGTTCAACATGAATTCTCTGTGCGCTTTTACACGTTTCAGCCAAGATGCGATTATTTTTAGATAGATCTCGATGCCAGCAATCAGATGGTACTATTGGATTCCGGATCCGATAGAAACAGACTGAGTAATGACGTAAAAAGTGGTGCTATACTGTGATAAAGCGTATCATCAGTGATATTGTTCAACATGAATTCTCTGTGCGCTTTTACACGTTTCAGCCAAGATGCGATTATTTTTAGATAGATCTCGATGCCAGCAATCAGATGGTACTATTGGATTCCGGATCCGATAGAAACAGACTGAGTAATGACGTAAAAAGTGGTGCTATACTGTAATAAAGCGTATCATCAGTGATTATTGTTCAACATGAATTCTCTGTGCGCTTTTACACGTTTCAGCCAAGATGCGATTATTTTTAGATAGATCTCGATGCCAGCAATCAGATGGTACTATGGATTCCGGATCCGATAGAAACAGACTGAGTAATGACGTAAAAAGTGGTGCTATACTGTAATAAAGCGTATCATCAGTGATTATTGTTCAACATGAATTCTCTGTGCGCTTTTACACGTTTCAGCCAAGATGCGATTATTTTTAGATAGATCTCGATGCCAGCAATCAGATGGTACTATTGGATTCCGGATCCGATAGAAACAGACTGAGTAATGACGTAAAAAGTGGTGCTATACTATGATAAAGCGTACCATTAGTGTATCATTCAACATGAATTCTCTGTGCGCTTTTACACGTTTCAGCCAAGATGCGAGTATTTTTAGATAGATCTCGATGCCAGCAATCAGATGGTACTATTGGATTCCGGATCCGATAGAAACAGACTGAGTAATGACGTAAAAAGTGGTGCTATACTGTAATAAAGCGTATCATCAGTGATTATTGTTCAACATGAATTCTCTGTGCGCTTTTACACGTTTCAGCCAAGATGCGAGTATTTTTAGATAGATCTCGATGCCAGCAATCAGATGGTACTATTGGATTCCGGATCCGATAGAAACAGACTGAGTAATGACGTAAAAAGTGGTGCTATACTGTAATAAAGCGTATCATCAGTGATCATGTTCAACATGAATTCTCTGTGCGCTTTTACACGTTTCAGCCAAGATGCGATTATTTTTAGATAGATCTCGATGCCAGCAATCAGATGGTACTATTGGATTCCGGATCCGATAGAAACAGACTGAGTAATGACGTAAAAAGTGGTGCTATACTATGATAAAGCGTACCATCAGTGTATTGTTCAACATGAATTCTCTGTGCGCTTTTACACGTTTCAGCCAAGATGCGAGTATTTTTAGATAGATCTCGATGCCAGCAATCAGATGGTACTATTGGATTCCGGATCCGATAGAAACAGACTGAGTAATGACGCAAAAAGTGGTGCTATACTATGATAAAGCGTACCATTAGTGTATCATTCAACATGAATTCTCTGTGCGCTTTTACACGTTTCAGCCAAGATGCGAGTATTTTTAGATAGATCTCGATGCCAGCAATCAGATGGTACTATTGGATTCCGGATCCGATAGAAACAGACTGAGTAATGACGTAAAAAGTGGTGCTATACTGTGATAAAGCGTACCATTAGTGTATCATTCAACATGAATTCTCTGTGCGCTTTTACACGTTTCAGCCAAGATGCGAGTATTTTTAGATAGATCTCGATGCCAGCAATCAGATGGTACTACTGGATTCCGGATCCGATAGAAACAGACTGAGTAATGACGTAAAAAGTGGTGCTATACTATGATAAAGCGTACCATCAGTGATATTGTTCAACATGAATTCTCTGTGCGCTTTTACACGTTTCAGCCAAGATGCGAGTATTTTTAGATAGATCTCGATGCCAGCAATCAGATGGTACTATTGGATTCCGGATCCGATAGAAACAGACTGAGTAATGACGTAAAAAGTGGTGCTATACTGTAATAAAGCGTACCATTAGTGATTATGTTCAACATGAATTCTCTGTGCGCTTTTACACGTTTCAGCCAAGATGCGATTATTTTTAGATAGATCTCGATGCCAGCAATCAGATGGTACTATTGGATTCCGGATCCGATAGAAACAGACTGAGTAATGACGTAAAAAGTGGTGCTATACTGTAATAAAGCGTATCATCAGTGATATTGTTCAACATGAATTCTCTGTGCGCTTTTACACGTTTCAGCCAAGATGCGATTATTTTTAGATAGATCTCGATGCCAGCAATCAGATGGTACTATTGGATTCCGGATCCGATAGAAACAGACTGAGTAATGACGTAAAAAGTGGTGCTATACTGTAATAAAGCGTACCATCAGTGATTATTGTTCAACATGAATTCTCTGTGCGCTTTTACACGTTTCAGCCAAGATGCGAGTATTTTTAGATAGATCTCGATGCCAGCAATCAGATGGTACTACTGGATTCCGGATCCGATAGAAACAGACTGAGTAATGACGTAAAAAGTGGTGCTATACTATGATAAAGCGTACCATTAGTGTATCATTCAACATGAATTCTCTGTGCGCTTTTACACGTTTCAGCCAAGATGCGAGTATTTTTAGATAGATCTCGATGCCAGCAATCAGATGGTACTATTGGATTCCGGATCCGATAGAAACAGACTGAGTAATGACGTAAAAAGTGGTGCTATACTGTGATAAAGCGTACCATCAGTGATATTGTTCAACATGAATTCTCTGTGCGCTTTTACACGTTTCAGCCAAGATGCGATTATTTTTAGATAGATCTCGATGCCAGCAATCAGATGGTACTATTGGATTCCGGATCCGATAGAAACAGACTGAGTAATGACGTAAAAAGTGGTGCTATACTGTAATAAAGCGTATCATCAGTGATTATTGTTCAACATGAATTCTCTGTGCGCTTTTACACGTTTCAGCCAAGATGCGAGTATTTTTAGATAGATCTCGATGCCAGCAATCAGATGGTACTATTGGATTCCGGATCCGATAGAAACAGACTGAGTAATGACGTAAAAAGTGGTGCTATACTATGATAAAGCGTACCATCAGTGATTATTGTTCAACATGAATTCTCTGTGCGCTTTTACACGTTTCAGCCAAGATGCGATTATTTTTAGATAGATCTCGATGCCAGCAATCAGATGGTACTATTGGATTCCGGATCCGATAGAAACAGACTGAGTAATGACGTAAAAAGTGGTGCTATACTATGATAAAGCGTACCATTAGTGTATCATTCAACATGAATTCTCTGTGCGCTTTTACACGTTTCAGCCAAGATGCGAGTATTTTTAGATAGATCTCGATGCCAGCAATCAGATGGTACTATTGGATTCCGGATCCGATAGAAACAGACTGAGTAATGACGTAAAAAGTGGTGCTATACTGTAATAAAGCGTATCATCAGTGATTATTGTTCAACATGAATTCTCTGTGCGCTTTTACACGTTTCAGCCAAGATGCGATTATTTTTAGATAGATCTCGATGCCAGCAATCAGATGGTACTATTGGATTCCGGATCCGATAGAAACAGACTGAGTAATGACGTAAAAAGTGGTGCTATACTATGATAAAGCGTACCATTAGTGTATCATTCAACATGAATTCTCTGTGCGCTTTTACACGTTTCAGCCAAGATGCGATTATTTTTAGATAGATCTCGATGCCAGCAATCAGATGGTACTATTGGATTCCGGATCCGATAGAAACAGACTGAGTAATGACGTAAAAAGTGGTGCTATACTATGATAAAGCGTACCATCAGTGATCATGTTCAACATGAATTCTCTGTGCGCTTTTACACGTTTCAGCCAAGATGCGATTATTTTTAGATAGATCTCGATGCCAGCAATCAGATGGTACTATTGGATTCCGGATCCGATAGAAACAGACTGAGTAATGACGTAAAAAGTGGTGCTATACTGTAATAAAGCGTATCATCAGTGATTATTGTTCAACATGAATTCTCTGTGCGCTTTTACACGTTTCAGCCAAGATGCGATTATTTTTAGATAGATCTCGATGCCAGCAATCAGATGGTACTACTGGATTCCGGATCCGATAGAAACAGACTGAGTAATGACGTAAAAAGTGGTGCTATACTATGATAAAGCGTATCATCAGTGATTATGTTCAACATGAATTCTCTGTGCGCTTTTACACGTTTCAGCCAAGATGCGAGTATTTTTAGATAGATCTCGATGCCAGCAATCAGATGGTACTATTGGATTCCGGATCCGATAGAAACAGACTGAGTAATGACGTAAAAAGTGGTGCTATACTATGATAAAGCGTACCATCAGTGTATCATTCAACATGAATTCTCTGTGCGCTTTTACACGTTTCAGCCAAGATGCGATTATTTTTAGATAGATCTCGATGCCAGCAATCAGATGGTACTATTGGATTCCGGATCCGATAGAAACAGACTGAGTAATGACGTAAAAAGTGGTGCTATACTGTGATAAAGCGTACCATCAGTGATTATTGTTCAACATGAATTCTCTGTGCGCTTTTACACGTTTCAGCCAAGATGCGATTATTTTTAGATAGATCTCGATGCCAGCAATCAGATGGTACTATTGGATTCCGGATCCGATAGAAACAGACTGAGTAATGACGTAAAAAGTGGTGCTATACTATGATAAAGCGTACCATCAGTGATTATGTTCAACATGAATTCTCTGTGCGCTTTTACACGTTTCAGCCAAGATGCGATTATTTTTAGATAGATCTCGATGCCAGCAATCAGATGGTACTATTGGATTCCGGATCCGATAGAAACAGACTGAGTAATGACGTAAAAAGTGGTGCTATACTATGATAAAGCGTATCATCAGTGATTATTGTTCAACATGAATTCTCTGTGCGCTTTTACACGTTTCAGCCAAGATGCGATTATTTTTAGATAGATCTCGATGCCAGCAATCAGATGGTACTATTGGATTCCGGATCCGATAGAAACAGACTGAGTAATGACGTAAAAAGTGGTGCTATACTATGATAAAGCGTACCATAGTGTATCATTCAACATGAATTCTCTGTGCGCTTTTACACGTTTCAGCCAAGATGCGAGTATTTTTAGATAGATCTCGATGCCAGCAATCAGATGGTACTATGGATTCCGGATCCGATAGAAACAGACTGAGTAATGACGTAAAAAGTGGTGCTATACTATGATAAAGCGTACCATTAGTGTATCATTCAACATGAATTCTCTGTGCGCTTTTACACGTTTCAGCCAAGATGCGAGTATTTTTAGATAGATCTCGATGCCAGCAATCAGATGGTACTATTGGATTCCGGATCCGATAGAAACAGACTGAGTAATGACGTAAAAAGTGGTGCTATACTATGATAAAGCGTACCATCAGTGTATCATGTCAACATGAATTCTCTGTGCGCTTTTACACGTTTCAGCCAAGATGCGATTATTTTTAGATAGATCTCGATGCCAGCAATCAGATGGTACTATTGGATTCCGGATCCGATAGAAACAGACTGAGTAATGACGTAAAAAGTGGTGCTATACTATGATAAAGCGTACCATTAGTGTTATCATTCAACATGAATTCTCTGTGCGCTTTTACACGTTTCAGCCAAGATGCGATTATTTTTAGATAGATCTCGATGCCAGCAATCAGATGGTACTATTGGATTCCGGATCCGATAGAAACAGACTGAGTAATGACGTAAAAAGTGGTGCTATACTGTAATAAAGCGTACCATCAGTGATTATTGTTCAACATGAATTCTCTGTGCGCTTTTACACGTTTCAGCCAAGATGCGATTATTTTTAGATAGATCTCGATGCCAGCAATCAGATGGTACTATTGGATTCCGGATCCGATAGAAACAGACTGAGTAATGACGTAAAAAGTGGTGCTATACTATGATAAAGCGTACCATTAGTGTATCATTCAACATGAATTCTCTGTGCGCTTTTACACGTTTCAGCCAAGATGCGATTATTTTTAGATAGATCTCGATGCCAGCAATCAGATGGTACTATTGGATTCCGGATCCGATAGAAACAGACTGAGTAATGACGTAAAAAGTGGTGCTATACTATGATAAAGCGTATCATCAGTGATTATTGTTCAACATGAATTCTCTGTGCGCTTTTACACGTTTCAGCCAAGATGCGAGTATTTTTAGATAGATCTCGATGCCAGCAATCAGATGGTACTATTGGATTCCGGATCCGATAGAAACAGACTGAGTAATGACGTAAAAAGTGGTGCTATACTGTAATAAAGCGTACCATCAGTGATTATTGTTCAACATGAATTCTCTGTGCGCTTTTACACGTTTCAGCCAAGATGCGATTATTTTTAGATAGATCTCGATGCCAGCAATCAGATGGTACTATTGGATTCCGGATCCGATAGAAACAGACTGAGTAATGACGTAAAAAGTGGTGCTATACTATGATAAAGCGTACCATTAGTGTATCATTCAACATGAATTCTCTGTGCGCTTTTACACGTTTCAGCCAAGATGCGATTATTTTTAGATAGATCTCGATGCCAGCAATCAGATGGTACTATTGGATTCCGGATCCGATAGAAACAGACTGAGTAATGACGTAAAAAGTGGTGCTATACTATGATAAAGCGTACCATCAGTGTATCATTCAACATGAATTCTCTGTGCGCTTTTACACGTTTCAGCCAAGATGCGATTATTTTTAGATAGATCTCGATGCCAGCAATCAGATGGTACTACTGGATTCCGGATCCGATAGAAACAGACTGAGTAATGACGTAAAAAGTGGTGCTATACTGTGATAAAGCGTACCATCAGTGATATTGTTCAACATGAATTCTCTGTGCGCTTTTACACGTTTCAGCCAAGATGCGATTATTTTTAGATAGATCTCGATGCCAGCAATCAGATGGTACTATTGGATTCCGGATCCGATAGAAACAGACTGAGTAATGACGTAAAAAGTGGTGCTATACTGTAATAAAGCGTATCATCAGTGATTATTGTTCAACATGAATTCTCTGTGCGCTTTTACACGTTTCAGCCAAGATGCGATTATTTTTAGATAGATCTCGATGCCAGCAATCAGATGGTACTATTGGATTCCGGATCCGATAGAAACAGACTGAGTAATGACGTAAAAAGTGGTGCTATACTATGATAAAGCGTACCATTAGTGTATCATTCAACATGAATTCTCTGTGCGCTTTTACACGTTTCAGCCAAGATGCGATTATTTTTAGATAGATCTCGATGCCAGCAATCAGATGGTACTATTGGATTCCGGATCCGATAGAAACAGACTGAGTAATGACGTAAAAAGTGGTGCTATACTATGATAAAGCGTATCATCAGTGATATTGTTCAACATGAATTCTCTGTGCGCTTTTACACGTTTCAGCCAAGATGCGATTATTTTTAGATAGATCTCGATGCCAGCAATCAGATGGTACTATTGGATTCCGGATCCGATAGAAACAGACTGAGTAATGACGTAAAAAGTGGTGCTATACTATGATAAAGCGTATCATCAGTGATTATTGTTCAACATGAATTCTCTGTGCGCTTTTACACGTTTCAGCCAAGATGCGAGTATTTTTAGATAGATCTCGATGCCAGCAATCAGATGGTACTACTGGATTCCGGATCCGATAGAAACAGACTGAGTAATGACGTAAAAAGTGGTGCTATACTATGATAAAGCGTACCATCAGTGATATTGTTCAACATGAATTCTCTGTGCGCTTTTACACGTTTCAGCCAAGATGCGAGTATTTTTAGATAGATCTCGATGCCAGCAATCAGATGGTACAATGGATTCCGGATCCGATAGAAACAGACTGAGTAATGACGTAAAAAGTGGTGCTATACTATGATAAAGCGTATCATCAGTGATTATTGTTCAACATGAATTCTCTGTGCGCTTTTACACGTTTCAGCCAAGATGCGAGTATTTTTAGATAGATCTCGATGCCAGCAATCAGATGGTACTACTGGATTCCGGATCCGATAGAAACAGACTGAGTAATGACGTAAAAAGTGGTGCTATACTGTAATAAAGCGTATCATCAGTGATTATTGTTCAACATGAATTCTCTGTGCGCTTTTACACGTTTCAGCCAAGATGCGATTATTTTTAGATAGATCTCGATGCCAGCAATCAGATGGTACTATTGGATTCCGGATCCGATAGAAACAGACTGAGTAATGACGTAAAAAGTGGTGCTATACTGTATAAAGCGTATCATCAGTGATTATTGTTCAACATGAATTCTCTGTGCGCTTTTACACGTTTCAGCCAAGATGCGATTATTTTTAGATAGATCTCGATGCCAGCAATCAGATGGTACTACTGGATTCCGGATCCGATAGAAACAGACTGAGTAATGACGTAAAAAGTGGTGCTATACTATGATAAAGCGTACCATTAGTGATTATTTCAACATGAATTCTCTGTGCGCTTTTACACGTTTCAGCCAAGATGCGAGTATTTTTAGATAGATCTCGATGCCAGCAATCAGATGGTACTACTGGATTCCGGATCCGATAGAAACAGACTGAGTAATGACGTAAAAAGTGGTGCTATACTGTAATAAAGCGTATCATCAGTGATTATTGTTCAACATGAATTCTCTGTGCGCTTTTACACGTTTCAGCCAAGATGCGATTATTTTTAGATAGATCTCGATGCCAGCAATCAGATGGTACTATTGGATTCCGGATCCGATAGAAACAGACTGAGTAATGACGTAAAAAGTGGTGCTATACTGTAATAAAGCGTATCATCAGTGATTATTGTTCAACATGAATTCTCTGTGCGCTTTTACACGTTTCAGCCAAGATGCGAGTATTTTTAGATAGATCTCGATGCCAGCAATCAGATGGTACTATGGATTCCGGATCCGATAGAAACAGACTGAGTAATGACGTAAAAAGTGGTGCTATACTGTAATAAAGCGTATCATCAGTGATTATGTTCAACATGAATTCTCTGTGCGCTTTTACACGTTTCAGCCAAGATGCGATTATTTTTAGATAGATCTCGATGCCAGCAATCAGATGGTACTATTGGATTCCGGATCCGATAGAAACAGACTGAGTAATGACGTAAAAAGTGGTGCTATACTGTAATAAAGCGTATCATCAGTGATTATTGTTCAACATGAATTCTCTGTGCGCTTTTACACGTTTCAGCCAAGATGCGATTATTTTTAGATAGATCTCGATGCCAGCAATCAGATGGTACTATTGGATTCCGGATCCGATAGAAACAGACTGAGTAATGACGTAAAAAGTGGTGCTATACTATGATAAAGCGTATCATCAGTGTATCATTCAACATGAATTCTCTGTGCGCTTTTACACGTTTCAGCCAAGATGCGATTATTTTTAGATAGATCTCGATGCCAGCAATCAGATGGTACTATTGGATTCCGGATCCGATAGAAACAGACTGAGTAATGACGTAAAAAGTGGTGCTATACTGTGATAAAGCGTATCATCAGTGATTATGTTCAACATGAATTCTCTGTGCGCTTTTACACGTTTCAGCCAAGATGCGATTATTTTTAGATAGATCTCGATGCCAGCAATCAGATGGTACTATTGGATTCCGGATCCGATAGAAACAGACTGAGTAATGACGTAAAAAGTGGTGCTATACTGTAATAAAGCGTATCATCAGTGATATTGTTCAACATGAATTCTCTGTGCGCTTTTACACGTTTCAGCCAAGATGCGATTATTTTTAGATAGATCTCGATGCCAGCAATCAGATGGTACAATTGGATTCCGGATCCGATAGAAACAGACTGAGTAATGACGTAAAAAGTGGTGCTATACTGTAATAAAGCGTATCATCAGTGATTATTGTTCAACATGAATTCTCTGTGCGCTTTTACACGTTTCAGCCAAGATGCGATTATTTTTAGATAGATCTCGATGCCAGCAATCAGATGGTACTATTGGATTCCGGATCCGATAGAAACAGACTGAGTAATGACGTAAAAAGTGGTGCTATACTGTAATAAAGCGTATCATCAGTGATTATTGTTCAACATGAATTCTCTGTGCGCTTTTACACGTTTCAGCCAAGATGCGATTATTTTTAGATAGATCTCGATGCCAGCAATCAGATGGTACTACTGGATTCCGGATCCGATAGAAACAGACTGAGTAATGACGTAAAAAGTGGTGCTATACTATGATAAAGCGTACCATTAGTGTATCATTCAACATGAATTCTCTGTGCGCTTTTACACGTTTCAGCCAAGATGCGATTATTTTAGATAGATCTCGATGCCAGCAATCAGATGGTACTATTGGATTCCGGATCCGATAGAAACAGACTGAGTAATGACGTAAAAAGTGGTGCTATACTGTAATAAAGCGTATCATCAGTGATTATTGTTCAACATGAATTCTCTGTGCGCTTTTACACGTTTCAGCCAAGATGCGATTATTTTTAGATAGATCTCGATGCCAGCAATCAGATGGTACTATTGGATTCCGGATCCGATAGAAACAGACTGAGTAATGACGTAAAAAGTGGTGCTATACTGTAATAAAGCGTATCATCAGTGATTATTGTTCAACATGAATTCTCTGTGCGCTTTTACACGTTTCAGCCAAGATGCGATTATTTTTAGATAGATCTCGATGCCAGCAATCAGATGGTACTACTGGATTCCGGATCCGATAGAAACAGACTGAGTAATGACGTAAAAAGTGGTGCTATACTGTGATAAAGCGTACCATTAGTGTATCATGTCAACATGAATTCTCTGTGCGCTTTTACACGTTTCAGCCAAGATGCGATTATTTTTAGATAGATCTCGATGCCAGCAATCAGATGGTACTACTGGATTCCGGATCCGATAGAAACAGACTGAGTAATGACGTAAAAAGTGGTGCTATACTGTAATAAAGCGTATCATCAGTGATTATTGTTCAACATGAATTCTCTGTGCGCTTTTACACGTTTCAGCCAAGATGCGATTATTTTTAGATAGATCTCGATGCCAGCAATCAGATGGTACTATTGGATTCCGGATCCGATAGAAACAGACTGAGTAATGACGTAAAAAGTGGTGCTATACTATGATAAAGCGTACCATCAGTGATTATGTTCAACATGAATTCTCTGTGCGCTTTTACACGTTTCAGCCAAGATGCGATTATTTTTAGATAGATCTCGATGCCAGCAATCAGATGGTACTACTGGATTCCGGATCCGATAGAAACAGACTGAGTAATGACGTAAAAAGTGGTGCTATACTGTAATAAAGCGTATCATCAGTGATTATTGTTCAACATGAATTCTCTGTGCGCTTTTACACGTTTCAGCCAAGATGCGATTATTTTTAGATAGATCTCGATGCCAGCAATCAGATGGTACTATTGGATTCCGGATCCGATAGAAACAGACTGAGTAATGACGTAAAAAGTGGTGCTATACTATGATAAAGCGTACCATTAGTGTATCATTCAACATGAATTCTCTGTGCGCTTTTACACGTTTCAGCCAAGATGCGATTATTTTTAGATAGATCTCGATGCCAGCAATCAGATGGTACAATTGGATTCCGGATCCGATAGAAACAGACTGAGTAATGACGTAAAAAGTGGTGCTATACTGTAATAAAGCGTATCATCAGTGATTATTGTTCAACATGAATTCTCTGTGCGCTTTTACACGTTTCAGCCAAGATGCGATTATTTTTAGATAGATCTCGATGCCAGCAATCAGATGGTACAATTGGATTCCGGATCCGATAGAAACAGACTGAGTAATGACGTAAAAAGTGGTGCTATACTATGATAAAGCGTACCATTAGTGTATCATTCAACATGAATTCTCTGTGCGCTTTTACACGTTTCAGCCAAGATGCGATTATTTTTAGATAGATCTCGATGCCAGCAATCAGATGGTACTATTGGATTCCGGATCCGATAGAAACAGACTGAGTAATGACGTAAAAAGTGGTGCTATACTGTGATAAAGCGTATCATCAGTGATTATTGTTCAACATGAATTCTCTGTGCGCTTTTACACGTTTCAGCCAAGATGCGATTATTTTTAGATAGATCTCGATGCCAGCAATCAGATGGTACTATTGGATTCCGGATCCGATAGAAACAGACTGAGTAATGACGTAAAAAGTGGTGCTATACTATGATAAAGCGTATCATCAGTGATTATTGTTCAACATGAATTCTCTGTGCGCTTTTACACGTTTCAGCCAAGATGCGATTATTTTTAGATAGATCTCGATGCCAGCAATCAGATGGTACTATTGGATTCCGGATCCGATAGAAACAGACTGAGTAATGACGTAAAAAGTGGTGCTATACTGTAATAAAGCGTATCATCAGTGATTATTGTTCAACATGAATTCTCTGTGCGCTTTTACACGTTTCAGCCAAGATGCGATTATTTTTAGATAGATCTCGATGCCAGCAATCAGATGGTACTATTGGATTCCGGATCCGATAGAAACAGACTGAGTAATGACGTAAAAAGTGGTGCTATACTATGATAAAGCGTACCATCAGTGATTATTGTTCAACATGAATTCTCTGTGCGCTTTTACACGTTTCAGCCAAGATGCGATTATTTTTAGATAGATCTCGATGCCAGCAATCAGATGGTACAATTGGATTCCGGATCCGATAGAAACAGACTGAGTAATGACGTAAAAAGTGGTGCTATACTGTAATAAAGCGTATCATCAGTGATTATTGTTCAACATGAATTCTCTGTGCGCTTTTACACGTTTCAGCCAAGATGCGATTATTTTTAGATAGATCTCGATGCCAGCAATCAGATGGTACACTGGATTCCGGATCCGATAGAAACAGACTGAGTAATGACGTAAAAAGTGGTGCTATACTGTGATAAAGCGTATCATCAGTGATTATTGTTCAACATGAATTCTCTGTGCGCTTTTACACGTTTCAGCCAAGATGCGATTATTTTTAGATAGATCTCGATGCCAGCAATCAGATGGTACATTGGATTCCGGATCCGATAGAAACAGACTGAGTAATGACGTAAAAAGTGGTGCTATACTATGATAAAGCGTACCATCAGTGTATCATTCAACATGAATTCTCTGTGCGCTTTTACACGTTTCAGCCAAGATGCGATTATTTTTAGATAGATCTCGATGCCAGCAATCAGATGGTACTATTGGATTCCGGATCCGATAGAAACAGACTGAGTAATGACGTAAAAAGTGGTGCTATACTGTGATAAAGCGTACCATCAGTGATTATTGTTCAACATGAATTCTCTGTGCGCTTTTACACGTTTCAGCCAAGATGCGATTATTTTTAGATAGATCTCGATGCCAGCAATCAGATGGTACTATTGGATTCCGGATCCGATAGAAACAGACTGAGTAATGACGTAAAAAGTGGTGCTATACTGTGATAAAGCGTATCATCAGTGATTATTGTTCAACATGAATTCTCTGTGCGCTTTTACACGTTTCAGCCAAGATGCGATTATTTTTAGATAGATCTCGATGCCAGCAATCAGATGGTACTATTGGATTCCGGATCCGATAGAAACAGACTGAGTAATGACGTAAAAAGTGGTGCTATACTATGATAAAGCGTATCATCAGTGATTATGTTCAACATGAATTCTCTGTGCGCTTTTACACGTTTCAGCCAAGATGCGATTATTTTTAGATAGATCTCGATGCCAGCAATCAGATGGTACAATTGGATTCCGGATCCGATAGAAACAGACTGAGTAATGACGTAAAAAGTGGTGCTATACTGTAATAAAGCGTATCATCAGTGATTATTGTTCAACATGAATTCTCTGTGCGCTTTTACACGTTTCAGCCAAGATGCGATTATTTTTAGATAGATCTCGATGCCAGCAATCAGATGGTACTACTGGATTCCGGATCCGATAGAAACAGACTGAGTAATGACGTAAAAAGTGGTGCTATACTGTAATAAAGCGTATCATCAGTGATATTGTTCAACATGAATTCTCTGTGCGCTTTTACACGTTTCAGCCAAGATGCGATTATTTTTAGATAGATCTCGATGCCAGCAATCAGATGGTACTACTGGATTCCGGATCCGATAGAAACAGACTGAGTAATGACGTAAAAAGTGGTGCTATACTGTAATAAAGCGTACCATCAGTGATATTGTTCAACATGAATTCTCTGTGCGCTTTTACACGTTTCAGCCAAGATGCGAGTATTTTTAGATAGATCTCGATGCCAGCAATCAGATGGTACAACTGGATTCCGGATCCGATAGAAACAGACTGAGTAATGACGTAAAAAGTGGTGCTATACTGTAATAAAGCGTATCATCAGTGATTATTGTTCAACATGAATTCTCTGTGCGCTTTTACACGTTTCAGCCAAGATGCGATTATTTTTAGATAGATCTCGATGCCAGCAATCAGATGGTACAACTGGATTCCGGATCCGATAGAAACAGACTGAGTAATGACGTAAAAAGTGGTGCTATACTATGATAAAGCGTACCATTAGTGTATCATTCAACATGAATTCTCTGTGCGCTTTTACACGTTTCAGCCAAGATGCGATTATTTTTAGATAGATCTCGATGCCAGCAATCAGATGGTACTACTGGATTCCGGATCCGATAGAAACAGACTGAGTAATGACGTAAAAAGTGGTGCTATACTGTAATAAAGCGTATCATCAGTGATTATTGTTCAACATGAATTCTCTGTGCGCTTTTACACGTTTCAGCCAAGATGCGATTATTTTTAGATAGATCTCGATGCCAGCAATCAGATGGTACTACTGGATTCCGGATCCGATAGAAACAGACTGAGTAATGACGTAAAAAGTGGTGCTATACTATGATAAAGCGTACCATCAGTGTATCATTCAACATGAATTCTCTGTGCGCTTTTACACGTTTCAGCCAAGATGCGAGTATTTTTAGATAGATCTCGATGCCAGCAATCAGATGGTACTACTGGATTCCGGATCCGATAGAAACAGACTGAGTAATGACGCAAAAAGTGGTGCTATACTATGATAAAGCGTACCATTAGTGTATCATTCAACATGAATTCTCTGTGCGCTTTTACACGTTTCAGCCAAGATGCGAGTATTTTTAGATAGATCTCGATGCCAGCAATCAGATGGTACAACTGGATTCCGGATCCGATAGAAACAGACTGAGTAATGACGTAAAAAGTGGTGCTATACTGTAATAAAGCGTATCATCAGTGATTATTGTTCAACATGAATTCTCTGTGCGCTTTTACACGTTTCAGCCAAGATGCGAGTATTTTTAGATAGATCTCGATGCCAGCAATCAGATGGTACTACTGGATTCCGGATCCGATAGAAACAGACTGAGTAATGACGCAAAAAGTGGTGCTATACTATGATAAAGCGTACCATTAGTGTATCATTCAACATGAATTCTCTGTGCGCTTTTACACGTTTCAGCCAAGATGCGATTATTTTTAGATAGATCTCGATGCCAGCAATCAGATGGTACACTGGATTCCGGATCCGATAGAAACAGACTGAGTAATGACGTAAAAAGTGGTGCTATACTGTAATAAAGCGTATCATCAGTGATTATTGTTCAACATGAATTCTCTGTGCGCTTTTACACGTTTCAGCCAAGATGCGAGTATTTTTAGATAGATCTCGATGCCAGCAATCAGATGGTACACTTGGATTCCGGATCCGATAGAAACAGACTGAGTAATGACGCAAAAAGTGGTGCTATACTATGATAAAGCGTATCATCAGTGTATCATTCAACATGAATTCTCTGTGCGCTTTTACACGTTTCAGCCAAGATGCGATTATTTTTAGATAGATCTCGATGCCAGCAATCAGATGGTACTACTGGATTCCGGATCCGATAGAAACAGACTGAGTAATGACGCAAAAAGTGGTGCTATACTATGATAAAGCGTACCATTAGTGTATCATTCAACATGAATTCTCTGTGCGCTTTTACACGTTTCAGCCAAGATGCGAGTATTTTTAGATAGATCTCGATGCCAGCAATCAGATGGTACACTGGATTCCGGATCCGATAGAAACAGACTGAGTAATGACGCAAAAAGTGGTGCTATACTATGATAAAGCGTACCATCAGTGTATCATTCAACATGAATTCTCTGTGCGCTTTTACACGTTTCAGCCAAGATGCGAGTATTTTTAGATAGATCTCGATGCCAGCAATCAGATGGTACTACTGGATTCCGGATCCGATAGAAACAGACTGAGTAATGACGCAAAAAGTGGTGCTATACTATGATAAAGCGTACCATCAGTGTATCATTCAACATGAATTCTCTGTGCGCTTTTACACGTTTCAGCCAAGATGCGAGTATTTTTAGATAGATCTCGATGCCAGCAATCAGATGGTACTACTGGATTCCGGATCCGATAGAAACAGACTGAGTAATGACGCAAAAAGTGGTGCTATACTATGATAAAGCGTACCATCAGTGATTATTGTTCAACATGAATTCTCTGTGCGCTTTTACACGTTTCAGCCAAGATGCGAGTATTTTTAGATAGATCTCGATGCCAGCAATCAGATGGTACTACTGGATTCCGGATCCGATAGAAACAGACTGAGTAATGACGCAAAAAGTGGTGCTATACTATGATAAAGCGTACCATTAGTGTATCATTCAACATGAATTCTCTGTGCGCTTTTACACGTTTCAGCCAAGATGCGAGTATTTTTAGATAGATCTCGATGCCAGCAATCAGATGGTACTACTGGATTCCGGATCCGATAGAAACAGACTGAGTAATGACGCAAAAAGTGGTGCTATACTATGATAAAGCGTACCATTAGTGTATCATTCAACATGAATTCTCTGTGCGCTTTTACACGTTTCAGCCAAGATGCGAGTATTTTTAGATAGATCTCGATGCCAGCAATCAGATGGTACTACTGGATTCCGGATCCGATAGAAACAGACTGAGTAATGACGTAAAAAGTGGTGCTATACTGTAATAAAGCGTACCATCAGTGTATCATTCAACATGAATTCTCTGTGCGCTTTTACACGTTTCAGCCAAGATGCGAGTATTTTTAGATAGATCTCGATGCCAGCAATCAGATGGTACTACTGGATTCCGGATCCGATAGAAACAGACTGAGTAATGACGCAAAAAGTGGTGCTATACTATGATAAAGCGTACCATTAGTGTATCATTCAACATGAATTCTCTGTGCGCTTTTACACGTTTCAGCCAAGATGCGAGTATTTTTAGATAGATCTCGATGCCAGCAATCAGATGGTACTACTGGATTCCGGATCCGATAGAAACAGACTGAGTAATGACGTAAAAAGTGGTGCTATACTGTAATAAAGCGTATCATCAGTGATATTGTTCAACATGAATTCTCTGTGCGCTTTTACACGTTTCAGCCAAGATGCGAGTATTTTTAGATAGATCTCGATGCCAGCAATCAGATGGTACTACTGGATTCCGGATCCGATAGAAACAGACTGAGTAATGACGCAAAAAGTGGTGCTATACTATGATAAAGCGTACCATCAGTGATATGATTCAACATGAATTCTCTGTGCGCTTTTACACGTTTCAGCCAAGATGCGAGTATTTTTAGATAGATCTCGATGCCAGCAATCAGATGGTACTACTGGATTCCGGATCCGATAGAAACAGACTGAGTAATGACGCAAAAAGTGGTGCTATACTATGATAAAGCGTACCATCAGTGATTATCATTCAACATGAATTCTCTGTGCGCTTTTACACGTTTCAGCCAAGATGCGAGTATTTTTAGATAGATCTCGATGCCAGCAATCAGATGGTACTACTGGATTCCGGATCCGATAGAAACAGACTGAGTAATGACGCAAAAAGTGGTGCTATACTATGATAAAGCGTACCATTAGTGTATCATTCAACATGAATTCTCTGTGCGCTTTTACACGTTTCAGCCAAGATGCGAGTATTTTTAGATAGATCTCGATGCCAGCAATCAGATGGTACTACTGGATTCCGGATCCGATAGAAACAGACTGAGTAATGACGTAAAAAGTGGTGCTATACTATGATAAAGCGTACCATCAGTGATATTGTTCAACATGAATTCTCTGTGCGCTTTTACACGTTTCAGCCAAGATGCGAGTATTTTAGATAGATCTCGATGCAAGCAATCAGATGGTACTACTGGATTCCGGATCCGATAGAAACAGACTGAGTAATGACGCAAAAAGTGGTGCTATACTATGATAAAGCGTACCATTAGTGTATCATTCAACATGAATTCTCTGTGCGCTTTTACACGTTTCAGCCAAGATGCGAGTATTTTTAGATAGATCTCGATGCCAGCAATCAGATGGTACTACTGGATTCCGGATCCGATAGAAACAGACTGAGTAATGACGCAAAAAGTGGTGCTATACTATGATAAAGCGTACCATTAGTGTATCATTCAACATGAATTCTCTGTGCGCTTTTACACGTTTCAGCCAAGATGCGAGTATTTTAGATAGATCTCGATGCCAGCAATCAGATGGTACTACTGGATTCCGGATCCGATAGAAACAGACTGAGTAATGACGCAAAAAGTGGTGCTATACTATGATAAAGCGTACCATTAGTGTATCATTCAACATGAATTCTCTGTGCGCTTTTACACGTTTCAGCCAAGATGCGAGTATTTTTAGATAGATCTCGATGCCAGCAATCAGATGGTACTACTGGATTCCGGATCCGATAGAAACAGACTGAGTAATGACGCAAAAAGTGGTGCTATACTATGATAAAGCGTACCATTAGTGTATCATTCAACATGAATTCTCTGTGCGCTTTTACACGTTTCAGCCAAGATGCGAGTATTTTAGATAGATCTCGATGCCAGCAATCAGATGGTACTACTGGATTCCGGATCCGATAGAAACAGACTGAGTAATGACGCAAAAAGTGGTGCTATACTATGATAAAGCGTACCATTAGTGTATCATTCAACATGAATTCTCTGTGCGCTTTTACACGTTTCAGCCAAGATGCGAGTATTTTTAGATAGATCTTGATGCCAGCAATCAGATGGTACTACTGGATTCCGGATCCGATAGAAACAGACTGAGTAATGACGTAAAAAGTGGTGCTATACTATGATAAAGCGTATCATCAGTGATTATTGTTCAACATGAATTCTCTGTGCGCTTTTACACGTTTCAGCCAAGATGCGAGTATTTTTAGATAGATCTCGATGCCAGCAATCAGATGGTACTACTGGATTCCGGATCCGATAGAAACAGACTGAGTAATGACGCAAAAAGTGGTGCTATACTATGATAAAGCGTACCATTAGTGTATCATTCAACATGAATTCTCTGTGCGCTTTTACACGTTTCAGCCAAGATGCGAGTATTTTAGATAGATCTCGATGCCAGCAATCAGATGGTACTACTGGATTCCGGATCCGATAGAAACAGACTGAGTAATGACGCAAAAAGTGGTGCTATACTATGATAAAGCGTACCATCAGTGATTATGTCAACATGAATTCTCTGTGCGCTTTTACACGTTTCAGCCAAGATGCGAGTATTTTTAGATAGATCTCGATGCCAGCAATCAGATGGTACTACTGGATTCCGGATCCGATAGAAACAGACTGAGTAATGACGCAAAAAGTGGTGCTATACTATGATAAAGCGTACCATTAGTGTATCATTCAACATGAATTCTCTGTGCGCTTTTACACGTTTCAGCCAAGATGCGAGTATTTTTAGATAGATCTCGATGCCAGCAATCAGATGGTACTACTGGATTCCGGATCCGATAGAAACAGACTGAGTAATGACGCAAAAAGGGTGCTATACTATGATAAAGCGTACCATTAGTGTATCATTCAACATGAATTCTCTGTGCGCTTTTACACGTTTCAGCCAAGATGCGAGTATTTTTAGATAGATCTCGATGCCAGCAATCAGATGGTACTACTGGATTCCGGATCCGATAGAAACAGACTGAGTAATGACGCAAAAAGGGTGCTATACTATGATAAAGCGTACCATTAGTGTATCATTCAACATGAATTCTCTGTGCGCTTTTACACGTTTCAGCCAAGATGCGAGTATTTTTAGATAGATCTCGATGCCAGCAATCAGATGGTACTACTGGATTCCGGATCCGATAGAAACAGACTGAGTAATGACGTAAAAAGTGGTGCTATACTGTAATAAAGCGTATCATCAGTGATTATTGTTCAACATGAATTCTCTGTGCGCTTTTACACGTTTCAGCCAAGATGCGAGTATTTTTAGATAGATCTCGATGCCAGCAATCAGATGGTACTACTGGATTCCGGATCCGATAGAAACAGACTGAGTAATGACGCAAAAAGTGGTGCTATACTATGATAAAGCGTACCATTAGTGTATCATTCAACATGAATTCTCTGTGCGCTTTTACACGTTTCAGCCAAGATGCGAGTATTTTTAGATAGATCTCGATGCCAGCAATCAGATGGTACTACTGGATTCCGGATCCGATAGAAACAGACTGAGTAATGACGCAAAAAGTGGTGCTATACTATGATAAAGCGTACCATTAGTGTATCATTCAACATGAATTCTCTGTGCGCTTTTACACGTTTCAGCCAAGATGCGAGTATTTTAGATAGATCTTGATGCCAGCAATCAGATGG